>WUQG02430606.1:0-14366 GCA_011317285.2 Androctonus mauritanicus | reverse complement strand
CTGTTCATATGGAGGTTATGGCCCACCTGCCTTATCCTCCGAGCTGTAACCGTCGAATGTTAAAAGCGGTCCGTTAGAGCTTGCAGAATTATCGCCATTTGACAGTATTAGACACATAATGAAGTCGATTAAAAGGGTGCGTTCCAAAGTTCTGCTTATTAATTAGTGACGAACAATTAATCTCAAAACTCAAAAGCAGTAATATAGAAGTCAGCAGATATGAAAAACAGTTATCGTAGTTTATAGCTTGCTGATTGTATTCGTAATACTTCAAACATGACAGATAAGAATTTCGATCAGCAGCACCTACTTTTAATTTTTTAAGAGTGGCAACTTTTGATATTTGCGCCAAAAGTAAGAATTATCAACATTCGAATATTTATATCGCTTTTACGAAAACTTATACAAAAATGAAATCGTTTTAATAAGGAATGCAATGAAATATAACTATTTTTATTTATTTAACAATTATTTATATATATAAGTTATCTTGGTATTCTTAAATATAACAGAGCGAAAAGGTATTTTTTGCTCCGCGTTCAAGTTTGTACGAAGCAACTGTGTCGTTCCCACCATGGATGGCTCCTGTAGAGTCGGCGCCTATGATTTCGATCAATATACAGTATAATACAGAGTTCAATCTTGAAGATAAGTTTTTAAATACTGTAGTTACTAATTTTATGTAATTTTTATAATCAAATGTTAAAACTCATAAGCGAATGATATTAAATTAAAAAGCATTTTACTGCATACTAAATATGAGTAAAAGAACAGGATAGTTCCATTATATTAAATATTCATCCTAAAGTTTTTTACTTCATTTCTTCAATATTTAAGGATATAGTCAAAAATTTATCATTCAGCATAAAGAATTAGGCTGTCCCATTCTATCACTAATAATTTATTATACTGTAGTAATGTAGTTGTTTTAAATACCATTGAATTAAATCATATTCGGAAATTTGCCGAAATATTTTTCTGACGTCAAAAAAGAAATCACTGATAGCTGAAGTTAAATTTTGGAACGCACTCTAAGTAGAACGTGCAAATTATGGATATAACTCAAAAATGCAAAGTAACAAAATGTTTCGTCAGTGTTATGACTAGTGTTTGGCTAAAACGCTAACTTATGTGGTGTAGTGGCGTACTAATCGACTGATGTTATGTCATGCGCAAGAATTCGCCATCGTTGTAGTGCTGTGTATACTTTGTTTTTTTTTTTAAATTTAGATTTTATATATTAACAAAGAACCAATATAATGAATTTATAAGGAAATATTGTATATTTATTTATGTTTGCAAATTAGCATATTTTATTTTATAAGGCTATAAATATCTAAAATGAGGTAAGAAAAAGATCAGTACAAAATTTTGAAGCTAATATGCGTTGTTTCGGTTGTTGTTAGGAAATATAAATATATCATTATCATGTTTTTTTCATCACCAAATATGCTGTATTTATAACTTTTGTATGAATTAGTCCTATCAGCTTTTAAGTTGTTAAAACTAAATTCGATCATAAAGAATTTTTATACTAAAAGACGTTGGATATATTGCAATAAAAAAACTTGAATAGAACAATTTTTGTAGATTCTACGATACACAGAACACGTATTTTTTGTAGATTAATTGATAATTGTTTATAAAAATTAACGAGTTTAAATTACTCACTGTTATTAAATTTGATAAAACTTTATTAGAAAAAAACAAGAAATACGGGTAGAATTGTGTAATATTTGAAATACGTATGAAGATATTTACAAGGAAGATTAATTTTAAAATCACAATGATATATCAAAAAGTGAATGAATGTCAGACACAAGAGAGGAAACTTGAATTTGGATTACTGTATTTTGAAAATAAATATCTATTATTTTTTAATTAAGGACAGTATAAATAAATAAAAAATTGTAGTACTTAACAAAATGATTTTGATCATTATTTGTAATCAATAATACAAAAATTTTCAGTTTTTACAATGATTTATCTTTCCATCTAAAGTCAGCCATAATTTATAAAAAATAAAACAGCATTAATAGCTTTTTGTTGCATTGATCAAGATTGTCAATAATTGTGCAAAATATTCTGTAAAACTGTTTTTCTATAAAGCAAATAAAAAATTTAAAAAAATCTGATGTTAAATTTCTTTTATTCTAGAATATAATTTAAATTTTCAAACAAAACATAATTATTCTCTAGGCATACTGTATATACAATACATTATATTAAATCACAAATGAAGAGATGAAATGCCAAGATTTAGGCACATTTGATTTTAATATCATGTAGTATATGAAAACTAATTGTTTCTATATAAAAACATGTAATCATAATTAATACTAGTTATTCAATTATTGGCCAAACTTTCATCATAGGATAGTGAAATTCTGCCTCCATATATTTATTAACTTATCCAGAATTAATTATTAATCAGAATAAACCTTACTGCATTTTAAAATGCAATAATGTTCATTTTGGTTAGTAATTATTGTCAGTTTAAAATTATTAATTTCTTCTACTATTTTCTAATCCATTATATAAAAGTTATCATTATATTGAATACTATATTTCACTTTTTAATATGCATTGAAATTTATCTAAATTATCTTTTTATTGAAATTATAAATTTAAAGTATAAAAATTAAGCCTTGTATTCAGTTGTGACTATGTTTTATGAAACTTTATTATCCATCACGAATTAGAGAGTAATACTATTTAGACTTACTTTAAAATAAATGTCTAAAATGATTAATGTTTTATTATATCAGATAAATGGTCGAAATAGGACAAATGAGTGATTAAAGAATTGGTTTGTAGCTACATAACTATTCGCATAAGACATATATTAATATTAGCTAGCTTTGTTTTAAATGATTGCAGTCAACTCAAGTTTGAATAATAAAAATCTAGTTATTTTCAAAATAATATATAAAATTAATTGAAAATTTTTTCGGAATATGGTTTGATCGAATATAAACTTGGTTTTATGAAAAAGTATTTTGTTTCTGTAATTTCTTCAGATGATGCGCATAAATTTTGTGTTTGTGTTATTCCAATATAACATATTTTATATTTTAAATTTGGTAATCCAACCATATTTTAACATAAGTACACAAGTAATGTACAGTATTTGCTTTGTCTGTTTCGGTTTTTAGTGACACTTAAAATTATTTCTATGGTAATGATTATACGAATCATTCGCATTCGAATTATACAACGTTCATGCAATCTAGACCTTTCTAAACAACTAACAGTGCAAATGATGTGATTGCTGACATAAAAAAAATTGGAGAAAATGCAGTTTAATATTTATACCAATAGATGGCGGAATAATAAGAGAAGTGTAACGAATGTAGTGTATAACTTCCTGATCGGCCATTTTGAGCGATAAACAACGAGTCTGAACAAGCCAGTACTCGATTGATATGGTGGAACCTACTTATTTAATACCGAACATAAAGTCAGAAGTTGAATCGGATGACGAATCTCAGGTGCAAAATTAAGCTTTAATTTTTTATATTCACAGATCTAAAAGATGTGGAAACTATTCAGTAGAAAATATTAAATAGGCCAAATCCGAACTTAAAACTAGCTTGTTACTTTGCTTTAAAAATGTTACTGCTTATAATTCAGTCTCAGAAATTCGTAGCTAATTATATATAATAATATCTTCAATATATTGAGACTATATAAATATATTTGAGCCAACAGTTTTTCAGTTTTCAATCTGAAAAAATAGTAGAGTATATAAATTGTTGACGCAACTTGAGCTGTGTATACGATAATACTAAAATTATTAATTTAATGACGTAATGGATACTAACAACCACATACAGTATTATCTTTTTATAATTGCTTTGAGAAAAATTTAATAGATTATTATATTGCTTGCTACATAATAAAATCTTAATTGAAAAACTTCCAATGATCAAAAATTTTATTTATGAATTATAAACGGTTTTCAAAATCAATTTTCAATTTATTGTTTCTTGCAGAGCCAAAATTCATTTATCTGCAGCAGATTAAAAATATCTTGAGAGAACAGTGACGAATTGTTTTCTCTGGAGAGTAAATTAGAGAACATGATTTCATGAATTGAAAGAATTTCAAATATTCAAAATAGTATTAAAAATTTTAATAATTCAAATGATTTTTTCTTTAGTTTTTAACATTTATAATGTAAATTTTAAAAAAGGCAATTTATACCATGATTTAGAAATTTATTTTGCTCATCACTAAAATAAATCGTAAGGCCAAAAATTGAAATTCGATATTTTTTAGTATTGATTTCCTGGAAATAAATGTACTGTATTTTCAGTTGTAAACGGGATTTAAAAAATAATTATTTTGATTGTACTTTTTTAACAAAGACAATTATTTTCATTAAAAATAATTTTTTTTTTATGACTTACATAAGATTTGATTAATTAAAAATAAACTATTGAACGATAAAATTATAGCGCCATTAGACCTATAGAGTCTTTGTATAGTTTAAAATTTTTTATTAATCTTAATTCTTTAAGAGATAAAAACAGTCCATACAACGTTTCAGTAAAATAATTTATTCAGGTTTTACTATATTTAATTTTAAAATATTAAACCTTGATATTTCCACAATTCACTTTGTCTTCTATTTTATTATTTCATTTTAATATAGGTCCAGGTTAGATTATCTGAAAAAAATAAGAAAATTAAAATAAATTTTTTAAAAAAGCAAAACTTGAATGAATTATTTTATTGAAGCATTTTTATAGTCTTGTTATCTCCTATAGGACAAGAATTTATTGTATTAATATTTTAAACTTTATAAGGACTTTATAATGGCCTGTATATATTTTTACTGATTCTTTTGATATATTAATCTTTCTGTAATGAATTACTTGATCCATATACAAAATTTCAATAGAGTATCCTTAAATATATTATTACTCTTTTTAGATATATGAAAAAATTTTTAATATTTTAAAAATATTAGTAGTACTATAAATAATAATTAAGTTCTAAAGATTTTTGTTGAAAAATTAATTAGAAATGTTTTAAATTATAGGAAATTAGATTTTCTACACTGAAAGGGACTGCAAGATTTGTTATACCATTATTAATGATACTATTGGAAATATAAAATAATAATTAAAGTAGTATTCTTTATATTTGTTGACTTTGTTAAATAATTAATTGTAATTTTTATTATAAAAACTGGAATAGCTTGAATTGTATGCATTTCTGCATACAATTGTATTCAGAAATATTCAATTGTATGAACATTTTTAAAAATATGTATTCTATTCAAAAATGTTTTATTAAAAATGTATTCTATTCAATTGTATGAACATTTTTAAAAATAAATATAATTACGAATTTTGCAACATTATTACTTACTAACATATAAATATAGATTTCCTGTTGTTTGTGGATGTATCTTTTTATAAACTATAAATAATCTAAGTGGTAAATATCCAATTTGATTGAAAGTATATGTAATGGGTCATTGTTTAACGTCAGAGTTATCTTCCTGAAAATCACAACTTTAACTGAAATGATATTAGCTAAAACAGAAAATCCTATATGTCTAGTGCATGGTCTAGTGTTATAAGTTTTTATTTGCAGAATAAATTAAATAGTGTTGCTTTATTTTTAACATAATTTCATGAACTGAAAGAATTTTTGATATTTAAAATAATTTTGAAAATTTAAATTATTAATTTTTTTTACATTATGATGTAAATAATTTATAAAAAAACAATTTATATTATTATTTAGAAATTATATTATTTTGCTAGTAGCAAAGATGAATTAAATCATAATACAAAAAAACTGAAATTCCATATTTTTTTTGCATTAACTTCTTGGAAATAAATAGTTCTTAGAATTCTTTCTGGTAGGTGGCAAAAGGAATAATATTTGATAATTTTTCTAATCTAAACATTACTGTACTGTTCAATAATCGAATGAAAAACAAAAGCATGATTTAATTATAAAATATTACATAGCAGTTATATATCATGCTTTATTGGCAAAAAATTATTTTCTAATAAAAGACAACTTAGAATTCAGAGATATTATGTCCAGAGTTTGTTGTTTTTTAATACCAGATCTCAAATGTTGTAAACAAATATGCTTGGATTTATAACTTATAAATACAAAAAGTGTTTATGCTTATATCTTAAAAAATTAAAAAAATTATGGAAAATATTTTATATAAAATCAAATTTATATAAATTAGGGAGTGGCTATACATTGAATTAGTATAGCCACTCCCTAATTTGGAGTGCTGGGAGTGCCTATTGGTGCCCACTAATGGCTGCCAATAGGTACTCCCATTAGTGGGCATTATGGCTGAGCTTATAGTTAGGCATAAAGAAACAAAAGTAATACATAAACTTACTGCTGAGTTCAAATTGTATGCCAGGTGAGTTCAAATTGTATGCCAGGATCATATTAGCCAAACTGGTATCGAAACAATCTGACCACGATACCAGTTTGGCTAATATGCTTACAGACACAACTCTAGGCCTCTCGATTAGAATAGAACAAAACAATGCTGATGAGTTCCACTTCCTCGATGTACAAGTTGAACAGGGAGAATATATTACTAAATTTTATAGAAAGCCCACATATTCCCCAGTCTTAATCCCAGCTTGGTCACAGGACTCTATGGAGTATAAAATTGCTAGCTTTAAGGCACTATTCTCCAGAATATTTACGCATATTATGAAATGAACTGACAAGCTTAAAGAATGAGACTATGAATAAACGTAATTCTCAAAATCACTAAAGATTTAATAAATATTAGCTAAAAATCATTAAAGAGAAATCAGCTAAGAAAAATGCTACAAGAATAGATGCATTCCTTATATATACAATGCATCATAGGAATCTTTGATATTTTGTGTAAATATAAATATGTATATTGACAATATTTAAGAATATAAAGAATAAGCAAATCTACATAAATATGAGTCAAAATCTTAAAAAAGAAATATTAGGTAGAATTAATACATTTTCCAGAACTGAAAATCATAAAATGATTGCTAATGTAATAATGTTATTTGTAGTATAAAATGAAACATGGAGTTATTTGAACTTACAAACATATTTTATGAGAAGTAAAGCTTTTTCTGATATAAAATGAAGTGATTTTATTTGCATTTAAAATTTTTTTAGATTATATATTGTATATATAGTGTATTATCTAATAGTTAAATCTAAATTATAGTTACAATTATTATTTTTGATAAATTTAATGGGATATTTGTAAACGTTAATGAAATAATCATTGATAAAGCATTCAAATTAGGAAATTTCGCATAGAATAATTGTTAATTTTACAGTGAAATTCTATTTCATAGTTATAAATAAATACAATGAATAAAATATATTATTGCAGGAAAAAATATAATTAGATGTTATTCTATTGATAGCAATATCTCTTAAATACTATGCAATTTTTTCTATTTATATATATTGAGCAAATAATATTCATATTATTCATGGGATAGAAATGTTTTTTCAAAATAATTCATCAAGACAAATGATAATTAGAATCCAATAATTTGGTAATCATCATATAAAAACTATGCTATGTTATTACAATAAATAATTGTTATATATTCTTTGCAGTAAGCAAAGTTCCAATATAATTCTCTCAAAATATAACACTAATTTTATAAAGTTTTTTAAAAATTATCAAAAGAAATTCTTGAGCAATCAGTAAATTTCTAAATATATCATCATCAAATATAATTTCATTTCAAATTTGTCATTTAATAGAAATACATTTTTATCATAAATAATTAATTTTCTATCATTATTTATTGTAAATATTTTTACAATAAACTTATATCATTTTGAAAATTCTTCCATCTTGAAATAATTTCACTTTAAACATGATTCCATACAAACCATAAAAATATGTGAAATATTAAATTAACATTAGTTTATAATATGTTATTTTCATATTTATAAAACAAAATACAGTATGCTTTATTTCAAATATATTATTTCTTCATTTAGAGACATTTATTATTCTACAAATTATTTTAAGAATATACATTATATTGTATCTGATATATAAATAATTTGATATTTTATTCTATTTAATTTCATAATTAAATTGGATTATTGTATTTTGCTTCAAATTCAAAAATATCTCATAATTTGATAAATTTCGTTCTTCATGAAAATATACAAATCACACAATATTAGCAAATGAATTATTCTATCAGAATAATTTTTTTCATTACATACATCAATTTATAGTATTTTAAAATCTCATCCAACTTTTTGTTTTACAGAAGTTTCATAATGTCGTGTAGCTTTTTTCCAGTCATATCCAATATCTTTTATAATTTTGGCAATGTAAGATTTACTGTAAAACATATTTTTTTCAGACAATTTTGTCTTTATTCTGTTTAATGTTATTGAAGGATTAATGCTTAGCAAATTGAGGACTGCATTGTGCAAACTGCTGTTACCTTTTGATTTACGAGTAGTCATAATATTAATATTAGTTTTATTTAATAGATTTTCTTCATACTTCTTTTTTAATCGTTGTGCACTTCGTATTGAAATTCCCAATTTTGATGCAATTTCTGTTGTTGTTGCTTTCTTCTCAAATAATAATTTAAATGCCGCAACTTTCTCTTCTGTGATGTAAGAATATGGCTTACGCATGTAATTATTTACAGGGCCTAATATTTAATAAAAATACTTAACAATACAATAATGTTAAAAACTTTTAAATTTATCGAATGAAATTTATTTAATGTAACAGAAAAGAAAATTTCAGAGAGTAATATTATGAAAGTTATTTTAATTTTAAAATTTTACTATATAATATATGGTTATAATTCTGTCAAAATTTGAATATTTATTTATTTGTTTTTGGTGAAATTACATGAAATAATTTAAGGTTTAAAAAAAATTTTAATTTAATTGTTAAACTGGATATATTAAGACATTATTCTATTTTGAACTGTGCTCGAAATAAGATTTATTCAAAATTTATACTAATAAAAATAATTTATTCATCAATACCATTGCTATTTCCACTTGTTAAATCATTAAAAAGAAAAAATTTAATTTCAAAATTTTTAACAAATTTAATTTATTACTGTGGATTAAACCTATAGTGTATGTAACTGAAATCTACTTTCATGAAAAAAATATTAAATTCAATTTATAATTGTAATTTATAATTCTCTAAAAGCAGAATACATGCATACTATTATATCTTATTTTCATTACCATCTGTTTATTGAATCAGCAATCCTATGGAGATCTAAATCTTTTGTATTTAGTATGTTATTACTAAATACTTACTTATTAATAAGTATAAATTTATTTATTAATAAGTAAATACTGTACTTATTAATTTAATAAAAAAATCATACATCGCACATTACTTTCCTTTGGTTTTCAAATTTGAATAATCATAAAAATATTTTAATTTTAAAATTAAAATATTTCTATTATTTTTTAATATACAAAGTTGTTTTCTGATTTATTTTGCATTATTGATGCTTCCTTGTTATGTCAAAATTTAAACTTTTTATAAGTTTTTGGTGCTGTATGAATTTTTTAATGTGTTTTTTCCTATTTGATATATCTTAAAAACACAGAAATATTTTCTATAGCACAATTAATTGGTTCCAAGAACTACCTGCACTATGCAAAACTGCATGGTTTGAGATTCAATTTATAATAGATTTCAATTTAATTTGTTTATTATAAAGATTATTTTTCCAAAGAGACTTGTTGCTTTTGTCTGGATTATCATTTAACTCAAAGGAATCTTTTTCTGATTACAATCTTCAATCCAAATCATTAGAAGGCATTTCATATTTTCCATTGCAGAAAATCAATTTCTCATGATCACTTTTGATATATTAGAAGTGGTACTCATTTCATGTTATTTAATCTTTTCTTTTCTTTGAATAAGTGTTCATACAGATGACTCATTCATTGAGTTCTCACATAATATTTTACAAAACAAAGCACCATTATTGTGACATTATATAATTTCAAGTTTCTTCTCTAATGTCAACCACTTGCATTTTTTGTTACCCCAACAGCATCATCTTTTTTTTGCCTCTTTTCACCCATACTTATATAATAAGAATATTAAATACTAATATTAACATAAATAATAAAATGCCACAGGAAAAGAATGTGTCTACATGAGAGCCAATTGAAAAACTACTGCATAAATGTGGCTCTCGATTGTCACCTGCAGTGCTTGGGGTTGCCGATCAGTGTTGCCAATGTTGATATATATAATAATAAAAACTGTGTTAGATCAAAACCCTAATTGTTCAAAATTGAGCTATACAAGGTATTCCTGTACCATAATATTACCAAAAAACGGCTTTTTATTATAATAATTGTAAACTATATTCAAGCACTAATCTTATCCCATAATTGGGTAATGATATCCTCGCTATATCCATGACTTACTGCTTGTTCCTTGATCCATTCAAGCTCTTCATTCATACTAGCTGTTGTTGTGCAATGAGTCTAAAAATTCAGATTACTAAAAAGACAACTTTAAGAGTGAAAAAGAAAAAAGAAAAAAACATTAATAAGTTTTACAAAGTCGATATTAATCCCATTACTCTTAAGTATAGAAAGAAATTAGAAAAAAATCACAGGATATGATCTTGTTTTTAATAGAAGGAACACTCTATTCAATATTTTAAGGAATGATAACAAAAAAATTGATCCCTCCTCCCTCATGGGTGTATATGAAATCCAAGCTCTAGATAATAATTTCAAACAAGATATTAAATATATAGGATATACTGCAAGATCTGTTAAGAAAAGAATTCAAGAACATAAACAAGATATCCAAAATAATGCGATCTCCACAGTTTTAGCGCAAAAAGCCATCTGTAGCAATTTAGAAATAAACTGGAATGAGGCAAAACTTTTAATTAAAGAAGAAGATCCTAAAAAAGGCAAGATTGCTGAGACCCTAACAATATTTAATAACAGAAATTCTAAACTGAGTCCCATAAATAAAGCCGATCCTGCTATTATTAACAACGCATGGAAATGGTGCAGTGAACAAAAAAACTATTAATATTCTGGTTATTTAATGATAAATACATGTATATATTTATAAATTTATGTGTCTATTTGTTTTTGAATTTATTTGTTACCATAGCAACTATAAACTTATGTGCATTCTATAGAATTCCTTTGTCATTCTACTATTGGAAGCTGAAGATGATTTATAAATAAATCAAAAGCAGTTCTTCCTTACAATTAAATAGTTACTTATCTGTGTTTTTCATTTGAATTTCCTGCCATTGTGCTAGTTAATTTGAATTTCCTGCCATTGTAATATTAGTTGTTTTCTATTACAAAATTAATTAATATAAAACCATATCAAATTCTTAAGGATAATTGTCATTTTCCTAATTTTAAATCAAACTTGCTTTTTCAATCTGTACATTATAATATTGTTAATTAAATTTCAGTACTATTACTTAACACATTTATTAATACTGTTCGAATTGTATTCAATTTTATTACCAATATAAAATATGATTATTTGAAGTTTAAATGAATATAATACAATACAATAAGCAATGGGAAATATTCAAATTTTAACATATAACATCTTTAAGTTCTGAATTACAGCATAATTTAAAAGATAAATAAGTTTAGTGTAAAAAAATTCCATGACGTCAAAAGGACTTTCATATTTAATTATATGATGCGAATTTTCTCATAAGAAATAAATCATTTCCATTAATTTTCTTCCATAAAAAAAAAGTTAGCCATGCTTCTATTTATCAATAATTAAAAATTTATAACACAATTTTCTCTTTATATATTTGAAATATTATTATTATTTGCAAAGAAGCATAGTGAGATATTTTTATGCCAAAGATGCATAAAGTTATAAAATGGACTTAATGTTAACATTGACACAATAAGCAGAGCAATAACTACTAATAGAAAAGTGCATTAAAATGACATACATAAATTAAATTAGATCAATTCTAACCATAAAAACATGCATTTAAAATTAGGAATTCATAAACAATATAAACATTACACTTAAGAAAACTTCAATATAAGAAATAATTTTTTCTTATTTTGTGTAAGTTATTATTCACTAAAAATGACTTAAATAAAAATTGTTTGATGATTTTTCATTCCATTTAACAAATAAAGCAAATATCTTTGATAGTTTTAATATACAGGTAATCCTTGATTTATGCCAGAGTTAGGTTCTGGCACATTAGTTCATAATTCAAAACTTTGTAAGTTGAGATAAAATTACTATAGAATAAATTACTACTATAAAAATATAAAAATTACATACTCAGGTGATCCCTTTTGTTCTATTTACAGAAGTTTCTACATAAAAATTCACAAAAGCTGTGTGTAACAGTAACAGAATTTGTAATTTTGAAACTATGTAATTTGAGACTTCATAAATAGGAAGTTACTTGTATCTTATATGTTCTATTATCTGCTAATAGCATGTATTACATTACAAATATAAAAATACATACTTATTTATAAAATTATTTTTTACTGTCTCAAACATTTTCAATAGGGCCAAGTTTAAAAGAATATTTCTCTATCTTGTTCATTAAAGTTCATTAAATGGAGTGAAAATAACAAGATATTTAATTTATATTATTTACTATACTATAAATGTACTAAAGAAATAATTTTCATGAAATTGATTGCAAATTAAAACACATTCTTATTTTAGAAAACTAATCTACATTAATTTCAGCTGTTTTTTTTTTTTTATCTAGCATAAAACTTTATCAATGCACAATAATAAAATTACAACATATCTGTAAATCTATTGGAAAAATTAATTCTAAATTAGAATATAATTCAAAATAGCATTCTGCAGTGAAGCAAATATGGATGTATTTTAAAAAATAAATTCAACTAGCAAAATATGAAAACATGCTATGTTATTAAAAAAATTAATACTATTACTATATTAAACCAGAAGAAAAAATTATCATTAGTTCCTTTTTTGAGATGCTTATTTTTCTTTTTCCCAGTATCTTAGGAAAATAAAATAATTTAAATTTTTGATGATAATTTTAATTTCTTTAAACAAATTTTCATAATATTATATGTAATTTTAATATAATAAAACTAATGAATTAAAAAAAAATGATAATATTAAATAATAAAACAGTGTTAACCTTGTGAATCATCCAATTCATCATCATTTTCTGAATTACCTTGTTCTTTGTCTGACTGAAATTTACTTGAGCAAGGTATTGACTCTGAATTGTCTATAATTTTATCTTCTTTTGAAATGCATGCTAGATTTTAAAGTAATATGATTATTATTATTCTCTTAATTTTAAAATTTGTTATACATATAATGTACTATGTTTTAAACAAATCTTCATTAAAATTTTTAGAGAGAAAAAAGATTTTCTAGAATTTAATAAATCTTCATGTAAAATTAAAATTTTATTATAGTTGTAATAATATTAATTATAATTATTATAAAATAAACAAATTTATATAAAAATATTAAAAAGTTTTACTTAAAATTTTTAGGAAAATAAAATAATTTAAATTTAATCTATAATGAACTTTCAAGATAAATTATCAAATAAAAATAAACTTTAAGAATAAAAACAACTATTTAAATTTTTCCTAAAAGCAAACTAGCACTTCTCCAAGAAAATATATAAATTTTTATTGACAGAATTTTTTCCAATCTAACAGCATCATGAATGATGAATGTCATTTTAATTAATCATTCTACTCGATCATGGTCTCTTAACTTTGTAAAAAAAAAAATGCTTGTATTGTATAATAATTTTATAAATATTATTTATACTATTAAAAAGTTATTGTTTATAGCATATTTATTTTATTTTTTACTTATTTTAATATAATTAAAGTTAGTTAAGTTTAAAGAGAAAGAATTGAAAATTGCTTTGCATCTGAGTATGATACTTCTGATCTATATCTCTCTGAGACAGAATTAATGTTTTCTTAAATAGAAACTTTTCAGATTCTGTATCTTGGCTCATTTAAATAAGTAATATAATAATTATTTTTTAGTTTACATATGTTTTAAAATCTCATTTTGCCTCTTTTTAATTTACCAGAATAATTTTATATCGATAATTTGTTGAAAAGGGACCAATTTTTAATGCAATTTACCAAATCTTAGTTTGAATCACTGATATCATTGTACAGATTACATGATGATGTCTGCCAAGTGATTTTAATTAGAAGACAATATTTCTGTCCATAGTAAACAGAGACCAGGTTCGGGAGACCAAATAAAAACACAAAAAACAAGCTTCAAAGCCGAACCGAAAACTTTTTATTTAAAGTACTTTTGGGTTAAAACCCAT
>WUQG02430595.1:0-14367 GCA_011317285.2 Androctonus mauritanicus | reverse complement strand
CTACCCTTGGGAAATAGCTGTGAGGTTTAGGTATATACAGATCTGATAAAGAGTTTATGTGTGGGTTCTTAGACAGGAGTGTCCTGAGGATTGTGGTTATTGTTACTAGACTGTAAGATATTATCATTATCAGGGACTCTTACAGTAGTAGAGTTGGGCTGGTTATCCACAGCTTCCTCCTGCATGATATCTATAGGTTGTGAGGTTTCATCCTGTGCAGATTTGCTGTGCAGATTTGCTGTAACTTCTTGAGTGGGGTTATTTATGGATATTCTGATAGTTCTAAATCCTTACTTTAGTCTAAATATGATACTGATGCTCATACACAATCTTTTCTTAGAGAATAGCCAGGTGAGCTTGTTTTGATGCTTCAGCTAGTTGTTTCTCAAGTATCTTCTTCTTATTCTCAGGCTCTAATTTGGGGTCTCTCTCAGGGGTTAGAGACTTATTAGAATTGGATTTAGGTTCCTGGGGCTGAGAAGGACCTTCACCATTATCTAGAGTAGATTGTGTGTTTTCAGGTTCAGAGACAGGCTGCTTAGAGTTTCTTACTTTTTAGGGAGCCATGACTGATAGACACTCTCAAATGGGCTATCTATGGGGTAGAGTGATCAGAATTGTTAGACTGTAGGCTGGTATAGGGTGGATAGTGTGAAGGAGAATGATTGTGTGTGTGTGTGAGGAATACAGGGTGTGTGGATTGGACAGTTTGTGGGGTAAGGAGGAAGTAGTATTTGGAGGATGAGAGTGGTATGATCTAGGTACAGAGACTGATTGCTGGCTCCCAGAAGGGAGGCCATGATCAGGATGTATATACAGGACTGTGGATCACATGATCACCAGAGGTATTATCTAATCAGGCATCAAGGCCGCCACCTCATGTAGCGGTGAGGTTTCCCTCTTTGGGAAACCTTCGCACTGTGAGTCTTCACAGTTGTGCTTCCGTGGTGTGTTTTATACCCACGCGCTGCTGTGCCAGAGTCCCTAGTCCGCCAGAGCGCCTAGGCGGAAATGCCATAGTTTTTTCCATGATATGCCACGCCCTACTGTGGTGTTTTCGCCGTCATCCCGAATTACACCATATCGGAGGGAGCTTGTGAATTATGTCTTTGGTGTTTCAATTTTACCATTGGAGTTTAGTATCCTGTCTCTCATGCACCTTGGTGCGTACTTCTATCAGCCGCATGCACGGCCCCCTACACAGGTTACTACCTACTTGTAGTTGGTTTCAGCCTGTGTACGGAGTATAGAGAAGACAATCTAAAATGCACTTTGGCTTGCATGGTTGCGGGATATTGAAGATTTGATTGTTGTTAAAGAGAAACGAATGTACAATAGACAGATCTTTATATGCCTAGATCATGCTGGATGTCATTACGCACCGAGGGGGTTTTCAAGGCTGACAGCCCCCGGCCCCCAACTGATTTTCAATGAGGATAGTAGTTGATGCTGTCTTTGAATATGATGTTTATCAGTCACTGGGGCTAGGCATTCCAAAGCCCCCCAAATGTATGCCTTACAAGGCACTCCGCCTCAGAGGTACGATTGGCAGTGATTCCTTCAAAGAATTCAGAAAAATGAGCTTCAATTTTGTATATTGATACATTTTACATCTCACTATATATAGAATAGCTCATGCTCCCTTCCAGAACCTGTCGTCTTTTCTCTGCCCAGTGCTGAAGATCCTCCTCAGTCATCATGCTCCGCAGGGTGAAGTATTGGTTGAAAGTTGACATATAAATACCAGGGTAGTCACCATCAGGATAGTCACGCTTGTTAAGGAAAATTTCTATCAATTCCAAGGCCATCATTCTTTTGCGGTCCCAGATAGCAAGCCCATAGCGACGAAATGGAGCAAACCCCACCAATTGCACGGGTGAAGCATAGTCTTCTGACAGAATCTTTATAAGAGAATAACCGGCTGCTGGGTGATTTAAGTACTGAAGATGTGCCTCCGGGCCAACAAATATTTTTCTGCCCTGCTTCGGAACAAAAGGCGGTAATATGGGCCAGTTGTAGCAGATTTTCCCCTGATATTTTGGCAGTTGCAACATGGACCAATCTTGATACATATTTCCAATGCACTGCTTCACTGTTCGCAGTTCTTCCAGTAATGTATGTTCCATTGGATCCCAGAACTGCTCTGGAGTCAGGTTAAGAAGCCTTTGCAGGTCCCTTTGAGGCCAGTTAAGGCTGGGCACTGTGCTAGTACATTGTTGAAGATTATGGGCAGCAGCTTGCTGAAGATCAAAAAATAGCTGCAGACGCCATAAAGCGCGGTAAACACGCTGTTCCTCTGCCCAACTTGGAGGTCCTGAGTCTTGCGGCTGGTATTGCTGCATGTGAGGGTTTGGCAAGGAATACCCAGTGTGTGGGTTGGCCATATGAGATACATTCATTGTATGGCATTTATGGAGCATTTCATGCATGCACTGATAGCCCAGATGTTGAATTTGACAGGCCAGCATTAAGACTTCTCGGAAAACAGCAGGTGAAGGAGTTAGGCTACCCTCATCAGTGTTGTAACTTCCAATCTTGCTCATGAAATCAACAAGGCTATGAGATGCGGTCTTGCCTGATTGAATGTGGGCAATTGTATACAGAAGACCTTGGATTGTTGGTGGAACAGAATTCTGAATCACAGCATGGAAGATTTCTGGTGCACAGTCATAAAACAGTGAAGCGATTGTAGGAGATGCTTGGACAAGATGGAAGAGTGAGGACAAGTCCACAACGGACTTTGTAATATCCAGAAGGACATAGAAAGGAAGTTTCTGAAAGAGATCCATGTTTGGTATCTTATGCGTATCTTCAGAAAAGGGAGAATGGGGATGGGTTTTGTGAAGTGGTTTTGGCCATGGCAACACCGCCACGCACGCCTGGAGTCAGCCTAACGACCCAGTGCGCAGGGATGTTTGACAGCCGGACTGTTGGAGTATACCCATAGAAAGATAATCCAAATCATTGAATAAAGCTGTTTTTTGTGGTTTCAGACTCTCAGGGGAAAGATCAGATAAATATCAAACCGATCAAGGACAATCTACGGAGTACGGTTCTTCCTGTGAAATTGTAACTTCCAAGTACTTTAACACCATAACCTCCTTGTTAGATATTAAATATATACAGAATTATTTCTGGTGTTGGCCCTGTGATGAGGTGTAGAATCAAAACAGTCATATATCGTAGTCTATGTAAATGGCTTTGTAAAGTGATGTTGTACGAACTATATATCCATAGATTGGTGGTGTCAAGGTCCGCCCGGGTCTTAGCAGAAAATGTGAAATTTTGGTAAAAAAACATTGCTAGACTTAGGCTAATGTTACTGTTTTTGGTAAGCATGAAGCTATAGTAATGTCTACTGGGGTAGATTAATGCTAGCTACTATATGAGGTTTATATTATGGGAATCCTTGAGGTGTCACCATCCAGTGTGATCACGGCAGGTATTAGAGCTGGGGAAAGGACAGTTGGCAGAGATAGGCACTGAGCTTGACACCACTCAAAGGAAATTTCACCTTGTTGACTTGTTAATGGCTTAGTTGATTTGATGCTGCTTCAAGAAGGCAGTCAGCTCAAGTTCCAGATCAATCTTGACAGATCACAGATGTCATCCTCAACTTGGAAGACCACATGGAAAAGCAGTGTTAGGCCATACTTCAAATTTCAGTGGCGGATGTATGCAGAGTACGTGTACAGATCCATAGGCCTCTGTAGTAGGATGCTATTATCTGCCAACTTCAGGACACTGAAACTTGGCTTTCATGGTTGCTCACTGTCAACAATCTACTTGGTTCCTGGCACCAGGATTGCAGTAAGTAGGGCTATGATATCTGGCTTGGCAGACATCTATCAGTGGGTACATACAACGCTTGTTGCTCCTTTGGGGGTGGGTCCAGTAGTAATATCCAGCATCCACAGTACTCCGCGGAAAAATAAAAAAAGTAATAGTTGAAACCATCCATGAACCATGCTAGACAGGGGTCGATTACTTGACTGCCTGTTCTGCCGATAGTTCTATAGATACTCCTGACCAGGCAATGGCACATCCAGGCCCATGTGAAGAATCTGCCTGGAAAGGACCATCAATCAAATTGAAAGTGGATTGAAGCATCTGATCCTAACATTCCAGCTAATAATTTCTGTGGATTCAACATATGATAAGCTCGATTAGTGTCATGGCGCTGATTGGCGGTATTTGACTACCCCTACTGTGTACGGAGTAGCACAAGTGTATAAGTGTAAGATCCCTTTTAATTCCTATAAATACATACCTATCTCCTACCCCTTTGGATGAAAATATTGCTCACAACTAGGGCAAAATAATAATAATAATAATAATAATAACAATATCAACAATCAGTCTTTGGGCATGCGGCTCATAAGTTGGCCCTTAGTATGAGCCACGTACAGGCGTTGCCTACGCGGATGGCTGCAGACAAAACAGGAATCTTCGAGTGCACCTCGAAAGATGCGGCGTCGGATGTTTACGTATCCATGGCACTTGACCGGTGCCCATGGCAGCAAAACCTTAGTCTTGTCACGGGTCAATATTCTGACTTGAAGGGATGCTATTTTGGCTTGGCCTCTGCCGTTGGCCGTATTCGTGTTTCTAGAGCCAAGCATGGAAGCCGGAGTTGGAGCTATCATGGGAGCCAGATCATCAAGTGGAAGCGCCATGGTTCCACAGCCACTGTCATAATTAACATCCATAGTAAAGGACTGGCTATTTCCATAGAACGGAGCAGCTTTCACTTCTAGTTTCAGCTAAGGAATAATCAACATCAACCAAACCATTAAAAAAAAATAAAACAAATAAAAATTGCACATCTTGAGGTACATGGGATGGGAGTACTAAACCTTGTACATATGTGAGCCGCCCTCACTCCTGTCAAAATGGCCATAATTTGCATTTCCTGTGGCATTTGACAGACCACTGAGTGCCACTGCAGGGTGAGTAGAGTCACCACCATCCACAAAGTCATCATCACAGCCCTAGATCAAAGTGGTTAGCATGTCCCTTATAAAGGCACGCAATTTACTAACTTCTTCCCATGGTGGCTCCCCCTGCTGCACATCTGCTTCATCAACTTTTTTGCCCCCCTGAAAAATCACCAGGTCTGCAGGGATGACCTCAGTGGGACCAAACTGTGCGTGCCAGTCTATCACCACAGTGATATTGGCTGGTTGATGAGTGCCATTGTAGAAGGGGGCAATGCACTTTAGCTTGTCAATTCACTGTGCCCTGGTCACAGGCCATTCTGGCTGGAAATCCCAGGGGAAAGGATCCTCCAAGGTAATCGGGCGGGGAGGTTTGGCTGTCTCTGTTCAAAACATTAATTTAATGAAGGCTAAAGAATCATTGGTGGGAAGAATTTCAAGCAGGTTTAAGCACCAGCTGTGTGGCAGAACAAGGAATAATGCAATGAGTAACATACCCTGATTCATGGCATTCTGGTGCATCATCTGAGTTTCCTGGGCCAGTACAGTTGTATCACCTTCAGATTCTAGGGTGGTATTTCTTCCAGTGGTTTCAGGCAATGGTTGGCTCCACTGAAGTTGTTTAATTTGAGCTTGCTGGTTTCAAATAATTGCTAAAAGTTGTCTCTATAGACCAATGGTCAGTTTATGTTGATGGTTAGGAGAGGAAATCAATACCACTTCGGCTTCATGTTCCCGCTCAATCTCCTCCTGATGCTCCTGATGCTCCCCGGGAGAGTTCGTCTGCTCATTATGATGCAAATTACCCGTCAAGACCCAGCTCGGACTATGCGCGTTGCATGCACAGCTCCTGGAAGAGAACCATCAGACCGACGATGTTCCATCGACTGGCGACTGTGGGGAGAGCTGAGATCTGCGGCCTGCAGCATTGGGGTACTGTACTGGTGGGTTGACTTGAATGGTACGGGGTCGGTGTGTCAATTGAGTGTTGATGGTAAAGATGAGTAAAAGAAAAGAAGGCGTGTTGAAGAGAGGTGGTGAGGATGATGAAAAGGAAAAAAGACGTTCAAGTGAATAGTATGATGGGCTATCACTATTGATGAGATTCAATATAGTTCAAAGGCGGGAAGAATCTTCGCGGTGAACCATCCGAGGACTTCTCAATAAATGAAAGTGACGATACACCTGACGCAGGAGTCAAACGTCTCCGGCGAAACACGTTACACTCCAGCAAACTTCAAGTTGGCTTAAGCAGCCCTATTGCCGAAAATATCTGCTATTTCTTGTTTGGACATCTACCAGATCGAAGGCGATAGTGTCATACTCATACATGCCGCGCAGCACTATGTGTGCTTTCTTCAATTCGATATCAGCGATGGTTACCTTCTAGACTTCGAGTCAAGTGCCCCCCGGAATTTTATACATGTGACATCCACCCACTGGTTTGATCTGAGTTCTCGAACTGGGAGAGAACAAGTCTTGCAGAATTTAAGCTGTATCATGCAATGGGCTATTTTGTGATCTCGGCTATATATCCTTTCCTTCTCAAAGTCCAGCTCAATAAGACATATGTCTATTTTAAATGTGCGCGAGAAGATCATCGTCAGAAATACAGAAGGCCTTGCTTATGCTTGGTCTCGATCAGATAATACCATCCTTGAAAGCCGAATCGAGACTCAAAAAGTCCGATACAGAACTCGAATCGTCGGTCTCTAGATTGTCAACTTCCTACGAGAGACTTTTGGAAGAAGTACGTGAACTCCGTCTTTCTTTTGTTGATTTCACTTGTTTTCGCCACCAGTTTAACTCAATCTATAAACTATATGTACTTCACAATGCAACCCGGAATTACCACGAGCTCGTAACTTTGGTGAACAGTGTTGCGCATGACGTGGACTGCAAGCGCGACTCAGACCTCTATTAGCAGCCTGGCACGAGGATATATTCAAGGATTTCTATGGCATACATCCTAACAGAGTACGAGCACATCGATTGCCAACCAAGCAAAGTATAGCATGCACTGGCGTAGTGAAGGGGCTTCAGATGTGGCAGCTCGGATTGCGAATATGTTGTTCGTTTTTCCGTGAGTGCGAGAGCCCGATTGTCATATTGCTGGCCGAAGCCAGCAACAACAACATACATGGAGGCAGCTTCATGCTCAATTCCCTCGGGCTGAGAACCCAGGAAAGCAAAAGCCAGCGCAGAATCAGGCACGGGAACAGGCAGTTAAATGAAGTGACCTGGTCGTAGTTCTGTAATAGCTTTATTTTGTCTTTCAATTCCGGCTTCAGCTTTATATTTGTGCGAAGCAACCGTTTGAAAAAGTGGGCCTTCCGTTTTCCAGACATTGGAATTTTTCCTTGGTTTCAATAAGTGCCAGTTCATGGACTGGATTTTGAATTATCCTGAAAAGCATCGAGAAGCGGGTTCTTGTAATTATTATCCTTCTGCTGGATGGTAACGCGGCGTGCAAGTCATTCCACGACCCCCAAAAATCAAACTCTGGAACTCAACCTAGATTAGTAGCCGTCACAGGTTTGAAGCACAACTTTTCTCGCTGCAATCGAGAGCCCGGACTCGCTCGTTGTCACTTTTGACTGTGAGCTAGGGGTTGGATAAAGCTTGCTGGCGAGTGATAGCAGTGTCGAGTCTAGGCAAGGTGGTGATATCTGTAACTAGTTAGCA
The DNA here is from genome assembly GCA_011317285.2 of Androctonus mauritanicus. Taxonomy (NCBI): domain Eukaryota; kingdom Metazoa; phylum Arthropoda; class Arachnida; order Scorpiones; family Buthidae; genus Androctonus; species Androctonus mauritanicus. The sequence goes on along the minus strand of WUQG02430595.1, from coordinate 6,745 downwards.
GTAACCAACTAGTGAAGTATCACATGCCTCTGACCTGTGATGAATCCGGCATTTGCATCGGAAACTGAGATTTCCTGTATTTGGCAGGACTCCACGCGATTGCTCCCACTTTCTCCTGTGGTCCAACAGTAGGGCCAGATCTAGCCATGAACCAATAGAACTTAAAAAATCAATGTTGGCACTTGAAAAAGAACATGGCTAATATTAGCCTGTGTTGCTAATTCATTATCATGTTCCATCTTTATGCGCTGAACCATCGATAGTCCATACTCAATGGGCATTGTACCTTGAGTGCCTGTTCCGTTTCTAGTTAGGGATTTTTCTGTCTGTGAAAAACAAGTTAGTATTATTCAATTTTCAATGCGTGTGAGTAGGCAAGATATAATACCATAATCGGGTTCAAAAAGGTCAAGATATAGCCACATTGAACCTAATCAACAACGTTGCGAAGAACCTACACAATGAACAGCAAAGACAGTTAATGTGGAAGGACGGATGTAAGGCTTTGTCCTAAAATGAAAAGTCAACACTGATTCCCTTTTCTCTGAAACGGCATGTCACAACTTACTCGACAATTTATAAGTATGCCCCGAATTATCTCCCACACAAAAGAAAACAAACCGGGAGACAAGTTAAATGTGGATGTTTGCGTCCAGGGACACGGTATTCACTACCAGAGCATCTTCATTCTTGTAGTGTCCTGATTAATTATAGCATACCAATCCTCTGTAGTGAAGATTGTGTTCACGCGAGACAGACTGTCAGTCTTTGTGGATGACTCTCGTGAGCCTTGAAAATTGCCCCAGGAATAGATCCCATGATGCCAGCCACTCATTCATTCTTGTCGTTAAGACGTAGGGCTTCTTCAAATAGAGTGTGGATGGTTATATGGTCTGCGAAAATATTCTCATCTAAGTAGTGGCGGAGTTTTGATATACCCCATACAAGAGCACCAATTACCAGCTCTGTGACCCAGTAGTTTCGTTTCGCGGCGCAAAGACATTTAGATAGGAAAATGATTGGTCTGATCATCCAGATAGTGTAAGGATATGCCGTCGCCCAGAGAAATTTCTTTCCCTTACTTCGTAGGGGTATGTTGGAAAAGTGCCGTTTCCTGGTCTCCGCGTTGTCGGTCAGCACTGTCATGAAGATTGTGCCGACCAAGAAACTATTCTCGCATGCCTTCCAAGTACTGCTGGAATTGTTGCTGTATTTACCAGTGGGGAGACAAAGAGAGACCGGCGTAGTCTGTCAACATGGTTAGCAATATAACAAATAAGGTGCCTGGATGGACAGTATGGCGAACAGACTGGCTCTCTTACTTAGAAAATCCTACCAGATTCTCATGATCCTCTGCACCTTGCCAATACTCATCTTATACAGAGCACTGGCTTGCCCAGTCAGACAATTTGCAATTGATGCATGCTCCACTGAATGGGCTTGGTATATGGCAGCACTCAGGAAATGGTGTCACAAGGTGGCAGTCTGTACAGGGCTGGGCTAAAACCACTCCACAAGACTGTATGTGTAAGGCATTGATATATGAGGGGTGGTGCTTCTGGATCTGACTTGCAAATATGCTGCTGTATACAAATTGCGCATCCTCACCAGGGCATAACAGAAGCATTATGCCTGCACCCATATGGACATAGGTGAGAAGCTTGGTGCCCCCAATAGGGAGAACAGGGTGTCGTGGCATCATCCAGGCGGCGAAGAAGACGTATGTTTGAGAATATTGCTGGAGTCAACGAGTCTTCCAGCAACTTCACTGGAGCATGAACGGGAGACGACTCAGGCACTGGGATGATCGCTGTTGCACGGTTTTCGGCTTCTCGGGACTCTCGGCCGGATCTGGCTGCGAATGAGTCTTGGATGATGAGGCGCCCACAGACTTCCTAGTGTTAGCCACATACCGTGCTCTCGCAGCTCAGCAAACTTACAACACGCTTCCGCTTTTAGCTGAACATTCCCGCCAGGTCCGCTGCGGTCTGCCAGTGGTATCCTCCTGGGCTTCATCGTCTGACACGAGAATGGCGCCGGAAATAATGGGCCTCGACGAAGCTCGTGCGGCTTTCGCGGGGAACGGTCCGGGTTACTCGGCGTACGGAGCGAGCACTTGGACCTCTCAGAATTGAACAAACAGCTCGCGCAGGTGTGACCGTAGGGCAAGGCGTTTTGCGTTGCCCGGTTTGTGATTATTATTTAAGAAGAAAAGTTTATGTCTTGGAAGAGGTCTTCTATCAGCAACTGCCAAACATCCTTTGCGAGAAGAGGTTAGAAAGGACATGCCAATTCAAATTCAAAGGATCTATATACTTTACCTTCAACATAGGCAGATGGAGGCGTAGATGATTGGATATGTATATAGAAATGCATATTATAAGATAGTGCAAGGAAGTTGGAGATATACTTCATCATCACTCAACACCAAGGAATTTGGTGTCTCCTGGAACCCTGTGTCAGAGGGTTAAGTACAGGCGTGACACATTCTAGTCCGCGTGCTCCTGGAGAGTCATTGGTATTGTTCTGTAGGGTTTCATCAATCGAAAAGTTTCATATAAATACTATAGGCGAAGTGGTTCTGTGATGACACGAGACTATTATATAGTAGCATATAGAGTAGGAATATAAAGTGTAATATTAAGAAAAGTATATGAGAGATGAGAGAAAGAAAAAGGAAAAAGAAGAGAAAGGAGAATCAGGGAATGGGCGGTATTTACCATTGACGGAAAAAGCAAACAATCAGCAAACAAGAATCACTGCTGCATCCCTGTCTCACTAACTACTTTGAATTCTTTGAATCAAAGAAACAGGTCACAGCAGCCTTGCAGGATGTATCGTCTAGATCCAATGGGATATGCCCAAGCACTGTCTTGGGTTCGTTCCCATGTACAAAGGACATACTCCGAGTCATATTAGGAAGGCTATTTATACCAGCAGATTAACCTAATTAGATGACTTGAATTATGTGAGGCTGTCAACCATTATGTCTGCCATTAGTCCTGCTCTCCTTATTCTTGATCAATAGAACGTAGGTGAGCAATATACCCTTGCCGGATGGAATGGGTATATTACTCACGATGACGATGAGAAGAAAAATAGGATGGGAAAGGAGGAACTGAGAACACGCTTATTATGAGTAGAAACAATCGGATGAAGTTGGTCCCATTGTCGAGGTAGGGTCATCACCTAAACGAAGCATAAAAGGAAATAAAAGTTTCTCGCCTCGAAAAGAAAGGTGCCTCCTCCTCTCTCAGACTAACTACGGCTCTGGAATCAAATGTCCTTCATCGTATCTTTCTCGGTCTTCATCTTTGGGATTGACCGACCACTTTGCCAACTGCAACTATTCCATAGGTCATGCTTCCCGTGTCTGATCTGTTAGTGCTGGCACATAGCAAATGAGCTGCCTCCCATGTGTGTGCATCACGCTGCGCTTCGATGCTGTCCTGCCTCCAGGAATGGGGTAATTGGTATGTTATAATGGAGGAATAGACGGATCTTTAAGGTCCAAAGTAGTTCTTTCAGTTCTTAGGATGCTTTCCCCAGTGAAGAAGTTCTTCCACCTGTTTCGTGGCTTCGTGGGTAATTCTCTTCCTCGCATTGTTGCTTGACTTTAAATTTTTCTAATAACATCGGGAAGTACTTCGACTTTGTCATGCGCCTGGCGTTTTGGACTGTTTTGCCAAGAAAGATGAGAACCGGTTGACCAGGTATAAAGTCAATATCCATCTGATCAGTGAGAAGCCCTGCCTGATTACTAAAGTCAAGTGTGATATCCTCAATTACATATTGACAGCTGTCCAGAAGACTACTGATATAGTTGTCTGCTGCCACTGGGGAGCTGAAGATAGTGGTGAGGCTGGATTTGTCAAATATGAATCTCGCTGTCGACCGTATTCTTGAACGTTTTTGGTTGTTCGCAATATGCCGGAAAATATGGGCATGTCGAACACGAGAATACTCCTTCGCACGTTCCTACCAACGAAACTGTCCACAATGTAGTGGTTTCCGTGTGTATAGACACTCTTGGGGCCTGGGAAAGGAAAGATGTCTCAAGCCCTAGTAGTATATCATGGTCTGTATGGTCCATTAAGTTATACTGCAGTGTTCACGCCTATCCATTGGCTTTGACCTCACCTTCTCACCATACCTTTTCATATCATCCGGGCGGTCCGGTAGGGTTCGTTGCCAATCATCCGTCACGCGTTGTTCAAGATGAGCCACCGAGATCACTGGGTGTAGTCGCAGCGAAGGTGGCAGATCAAGCTCATATGCAAGGTTGCTGACTCTGCGTTTGATTTTGAATGGACCCATCAATATCGGGGATAGCTTTGATGAGCCGGGCAAGCGGTAGCCTTTGCCGTCTTTTCGGGTAAGCCTGATGTAGACCTCCCCCGTGGACTCCGGTACTTTGTGACCCCTGTCGAACGGGTAGTTGGGCAGTACAGAGCTGTTATCTTCTTTAGCTTAGATATATAAAATATAGTAAAAGGACTCATTCTGGGTCATGTCGGCACTACTACTATACTGAAGTAACAGTAATTAAGTACAAAATCAAGGGTTATAACATTAGCAGGCATACTTACAGGAAGTAGATCATGTTGGCAGCCATTTTATCAACAGAGATGGATTCCAAGCTGGAGTCTTAGTATTAGAAAGAAATTTCCTGCTGATATTATCTGACTATAGATTATATTCTGGTTATCTCCCAGCCAGCGTGAATGTGGACGTTTGCTGATTTCCATTCACTGAGAGAAACATTGTGCATGTCCATTGATCCTGAAAGTGCGTTGAAGCAAGTCATTGTTTTATCTTCCAAGGATCAGGTGACAATAAGATATGGCTCTGGTTCATTGCTGGCCATCTTATTCAATTAATTGGCAGCATACCTATCCTAATGCCACACAGAAGATGACAACAGAGAACCCTAGTTTTGTTTGCATGAAGTCGAAGAAACGGAGATAATTCAAGTTGAGTTATATTGTTAGATTGAACCCGTATAGATGTTCTAATTTGAGTAACAAAATCGAATGGAAAAAATTTGGCAAAAGATAGGTCTGTTTGTACCTTTCATTATATACAAGAACCTATCCAAAGAAACCGCAAAACAAAACCACTAACCCCTAACAAAAACCTAAACCTGCACACTAGACCCATCACTCTTCTTGCAATCACACCCGGACCCCCCAGCAGCAATCTGCGACGGCGTCTGAGCAAAGCTAGGCGGCACATCCAAAGCCGGGTTACGAGTGAAGAAGTTCCGGGGTCGAAGGAGCACGGTCATCGGCTCAGCAGGCATGATCGGGTAATCTTCCGGCGTGGGGAAATGTGTCAAGCCAAATGTGTGCCAGAGCACGACGTCTGTGTTGTCGATGGAGGAGTTGGGACCGGCTTCTTCGATCCAGGCTGGTAGGCCTTGAGACGGGTCGCCGGATGTTTGTGGGACGTGGCGACCTGCCGGGTGGATTTGGTCGTCGGAATCTGTATCTTGTTAGCTATGGTGTTTTTTTATGTATAATTCAGGGAAATGGGGCGTACATTTGGTAACATGCACAGCATGTCTGGCGAATCCGGCTCGTTTCCAGGACAGTCCTCCCGCCTTGGGGAGGAAGGGAGGAACGTCGCGACTGACTAATTTGTAGCATACAGGTTTCTTGCTGTATGCGTTCAGTTTGTTCGTGTTGGCCAATTCCCATGTGCGGCTGGTGTTTCCGTCGTATTCGGACATGGCCTCTTGAGGTGTAGTGTATTTTGTCTTTTTGGCATAGAATGCATTGCCGTACTTGTTCTCGGCACTTCCCACCTCCCCTGGACCGCGCTCTGAATCGACCTGGAATATCGTGTTGTTGGGTCCATCGACGTTGGGATCCACACGCAAACAGAACAAGTGCTGGTGGTTGTGTGCATTGACACCAGGGTAGACCTCGGTACCGAAGCCTTTAGTATCCTCGCCAGGGTTCATGGAGTATGTGTTTAGGATTCCAGTCAGTTTGATGTCAAGCTGGATGGTACCATCCTGGTGGAACATCCAGTACACGCAGTACTCGTAGTTAGCAGCTGTGAAGATGTGCGAGACGACCAACTTGCGTCCTCGGGTAACGACCTTCGATTCGTCACGGAAATCGGTGTGCTTGAAGAGGATGCCTGCGTCTTCCTCGTGGATACAAATGGCGTTCTTGATGATTGTGCTCGCACCGGCTCGGTTGACAAACGCTGCATCCATGTAGTGGATTGCCCCTTTACAATCACAACCCAGGGAAAGACTGTTGGTCATGTACCCACCACCATATTCTCCCAAGTCAAACGCATGCTTCCGCTGGTGAGGGTGTTCTGGGTTTCCATACGGAACAACCATCTCCGCCAGCGAGAGACGGTAGATGACCGGACGGACAGTCCCTTTGTCATTGAATGTGATGTTGTTAAGCACGATGCCTTCCCTGTGGCTGAATCCAACATGAATATTCCAGTTCTGCCAGTCGATGATCCGGTTATTGATCGTGAAAGACACGCCCTCGGGCTGGGTGATGTGAATGGGCTTCACGTCGGTCCGGAAACCGCTTTCTCTTTCGATTGCCTCTGGATGGTAGCTGTTTGGAGCAGCCTTGCTCAATGGTCGTCGTACTGGTAGGACATCGATGTGAATAATTTCCTTGGTTTCAGCGTTGTAAATAGGGCAGAAATCCAGAGGGTAAGTGTACTGAGACTCGTCGGGATGGGGACGGTAGTACATCAAGCCTACGAG
>WUQG02430585.1:0-14368 GCA_011317285.2 Androctonus mauritanicus | reverse complement strand
AAATTCTGAGAGTCTGTTTTGTTTAGTTTTACACGTATTAAAATTCTGCACAACCGTCTGTGCAGTATTTTATTTAGTTGGTGAACAATAAAATTTCGTTTTCTTTTTACTTAGTGTTTATTTTTTTTTTCCTTTAAAAGACTGTAAATGTGATAATTTTCTATTAAGTTGTATACAGCATATATAAACCTTCAATTATCCGGCATATTCAAAAATCCGGCACTCCTCGGGTTCCGAGGTTGCCGGATTTTCGAATGTTTACCTGTATTCAGTTTTTTCTGGCTGAAGTTAACTGTGATCAAAATAACAGCAAACAGATAATTGAATGGTTATATTGATTTCAATGTGAAGAAAAAGGATTTTTGCATAAGCACATAAAAATTTCGGTAGAATAACTTATAATTTTTACTAATCTTATAGATCTGCAGTTTACAGACGAACAGATGGATTTCCAATATGAGCTATTTTTAATAATACGGTTAAATAGACTGTTGTATCGACTATCATTTAAAATTTAATTTTTGCTGTTTCTCATCTAAATTTTTGCAAAACAGACAGAGGATCTGAACGTCTGTTAAAAACCCAATTAAAGCAGATAAGATATTAATGCATAAAATTTATAACAGTGATTTAAATAGCGATTGACTGATAACTTCGCTTCAAATAATAACTGAAAATATATTTAAAGCTCTTTAAAAAAAAAATTATTGCATTATTATAATTTTCAAGAAAAATATAAATAAGATTTGAGAATAAACATTTGCATAATTTCTAAACAATAATAAATTTGGCTATACGCAAGAATTGTAAATAATTCTAACAATTGATTTACCTGGTTAATGTCTTATTTATTTATTTATTTATTTACTTAACATTGTTCTCAAATGTCTGATACATCCTATTTTTTTTTTATTTATTTATTTATTCTTATTAAATATTTAAAATCTTTATTGATTTTATAGTAATTTTTTTCGCAAAACTTAATCCGCATTTCGAAAATTAATATCGTCCATTTTGATCTCTATGAAATAATTTAAGTAAAATTAATAAAAATTTCTATTTTATTTTTGACACTATAGTCTAATAATACTGAAAATATGTTAGGAATTCTTATTTTGTTTCTTATTTTTTAGTCGAGCATAAAGAAATTTTTTGATGCGTGAGAATATAAGAAGCGTATAAATTTAGTTCTGAAAATTCCGCTTTATCACTGGAACTGCTTAAACTCCCTACAAACTTTTTTATGATAAAATATATATTTTTTTTTATATTAAATAATGATATTAATAAATATAAATTTAATTTTTAGGATTAAATTAAATCTTTATAAATAAATAAATAAATATTTAAGTTTTAAATAATATTTTTAGAATAATTGTTGCAAAATTAATCTCATGTATTTACGTGAATATTATTGTTACCTTTTATGACTACATAAAAATATTATCAAAATTTAATATCTTATGAGATAAATTCTGATAACAAATAAAAAAAGAATAATTAATTTATTTACTGAAACAGAAAATAAGCTTATCAAAGAAAGATTAAAATAGTCTACGTTTTATCAATGATAATACTTGACTGATATTATTTTTTTTTATTTTTTTGATTTATAATAAAGTAACAAAAATATTAAATAAATTATTTTCTTAACAAGATGTTTTATATGTTTTCTTTAAATTTAATAAGTTTTATTCGTTTAAAAATCCCTCATTAACTGTTAATTCGTTGATAATAATAATAAAGTTATATATAGTTAAACGATATCGGAAATTTTATTCTGATATCGCTGATGCAAAATAAAAGATTCATCAAAATCTACTGGAAAAAAAAATCAGTCTTAATAAATATTTCATTTACTGTATTTCTAAAATGATAACCAGTAATTAAAAATTTTTTTTTTTTTTTTAAACGAGTCCACAACCAGAACCTAAAAAGTTATCGAATTTTTCCATTTTAAAATGGAGAAGCAAAATATATTTATTAACTAAAGCAACATGTTAGTAATATTGCTTTCCAAGTTCAATTTTTATTTCCCATTGTATTATGAGGTATACGAATACGAATAAAATCAATGAATGTAATTCTTGCATGTAATTATCTAACTCTTAAACAAGAATAATCTAATCAAACTTTGACGAACCAGAGTAACGATAATAGTCGCTATCAATCACCAATTTATCTGTTTATTAAATTTTAACATACAGTATTGCATATGTTAACAAGCATTTTTTTTTCTTTTATTGAATATATCAGAGATTAATCAATTAAAAAAGTATTTTTTTTTTTTTTTTTTGTAATTTTTGTTTCTGTTTCTTCTCTTATATTGCTTCGGAAAATCGTTTATTCTAGACATATAAATATATATAATATGTAAAAAAAAGCAGTGATTTTATAAAACTTTACGGAACAATATTTTAAAAAATTGCAATTCAAAATTTATATTTAATAATTACGAATCAAATTAATAAAAGACAATAAAATCCAGAATAAAATTTAAATACTTATTACGCTTGGAATTTTAACATTTAGAAACAAAATCAATTGTGACTATTTTACTAATAATTAAAAATTTGCATTTTTTAAAAATATATTTCAATAGTTTATAAGAGAAAATATAATTTTTAAAGAAATATAATTTTTCTTCATTTTCCTCAGACACTTATCAGACTGATCTTATCTGTTCGATAATCTTTAATGGCCTTCTTAAATTAATGGCGCCAAATCTTTAATTTTTCTTTCCCAATTTCCTTTAACTTAATTTTCTAACTGCATTAAAAAAAAAATTAATTTTACTAGAAACTTAAAACACGCACTTTTTATGCGATAACTTTGAATAAACCATATAAATTGCATTCAGTATATAATAATTTTAATTCAGTAAATACGAGAATTTTTTTTATATTTTTATTTTATTCGTAAATCTATGAAATTTTCATAATTAATAAATATCAGCTAAATTTATTAAATTCCAGCAAATTTATATATTATTTATTTGTTGAAGAAACCACGAATTTGAATAAAATTTCCAGCAAATTTAGAAATTATGTTCGTACTATTTTCATTATTAATTTTCTAGTCTATACAAAAACAAATTATGATACAGATATGGAAATCAATTTTAAAATAGTGATTTTAATCTTATTATTCTGAATAAATGCGTTATTTTCTTTAATTACAATGGCATTATCATATAAATAGATAAATTATCAGTAAGTTTTCATTTACTCAGTAAATTATAAAAAAAAAATTTAAAGATAAAAATATATACAGTATATACAGTATACTGTTTTATTAAATTATGATATATTTTAAATAAATTTACATCAGAAATCTAATTTATATAAATTACATTTATAAATAACTGTGCTGTTAAATGTTTAAAATTCATTTTTATTATGAAAAATGATCACATGTTTACTTTTTATTTTAATTTTTAAGCGTGTTTTTCGAAGAAAAGTGAGGTTTATAAGATCAAGCTGTTGTCTGTGTGTCCTTCATTAATAACTTTTTGAATTAATTAGTGTATTTTTATGAAATTCTTGTAGAAGCTGTTAAAGGTGATCTCAACGCTTACGACCTAATCTTGTAGTTTTAATCATCTAAAAATATAATGGACATACAAATTTCCCAGTTACTCTCTTAATATATCTGAAACTAATTAATAGGATTTTATTACATTTAGCACTTAGCAAGAAGATTAAGCCATAGAAGGTAGCCTTTTTTGATTCGTAAATTAATTCTGTTCCTTGAACCATATAAAGAATGGTGGGCATTCGAAGTTCTGTAACGCCTCATAATAACTTCTAAACTACAGTATTTAATAATTTTTTAATGAAATTTTGTCAAGATGTCATTCCATTGAAGATGACTTTTTGACATTTTTAATCTCACACTTTTAATTATTCCAAAATAACTGATATATTTGGAAATTAGGTGATTAATTCTTCTCAGAACTGTTTCTATTATTGTTATTTTCTGTAGAACTACATTCACTGTTATTGTTGAATATAGTTATCTTAAAGAGCGAAAAAACATATCCTAATAAATATTTAATATCAAGAATAGCAGGAATGTCTAATTTACATTTTAAAATGTTGAGTTGTTTTTATATAATAATAATAATAATATTCATATCCACAGATATAAAATTTCTATTGATATGTGTTTGCATGCCAAGATAAACTTTTGTTATACAACTTATTGAAAAACTGCTGAGAATAAATCCTTCTAGAATATTAATAATAATTATAATATTCAAATATTAAAGCTATTATCATCATAATTTTTGAATTAAATTTGCATAAAATACTGCATTCGGATATAGCATGCTAAAGAATTCTTGAATTTATTTTTTAGTAACGAAATGCAAATATTTACTTTTAATAGAAATTTTAAATGATAGATCAAAAATAATAAAAAAATGCTTAAAATATAACAATATAAATATTTTAAAAACTTATATTAATAAATATTAAAACATAAAATCGCTAAATATAGCGAATGAAGAGTCTTGCAAACTCTATATTTTTGTTCTTGTAACTAAAAAAAAAAGATTAAAAAATATTATTTTTCATGCTTCTCACTTCACATTTGCATCAAAATTTCATTTCCTTCCTTGATGCATAGTCGCTTAGTATAACTCGCATTTAGTTCCCTTGAACTAATGATGTGTCAGTGAAGGCAATGAAACATTGTTAATGAACAAAGATCATCAACAGTATAGTGTTAGGAGAATTTCTATTGTGATTGAAATGAATTATCATTGTCAGTCTTCTGAATCGAATGATCAACCTCTGTTGTATTTTAAACATAATGTCCTCTTTATTATGGCTTCATATCATATACTTTAACTTCCACCGACGACTTCGAAGCCCTAGTAATTTATAACAATTAATTTTTAAAAGTGGCTGCTAAAATTGGTTTAATAAAAATTTCCCATTTTCTTAAAATGCAGTTAAAGTAGAAAATTATCAATTAATTAAAATGTTTTATTTTAATGCTAGCTTGTCCATTAATGCACATAAAAATTAGCTATTATAATATCAATCGATACATAGCAGGAGTCACAAAATCAATTAAGTATCTTTGAATGCAACGTTTTTAAGTATATGCATGGTTTCAAAGATACTGTATCGATTTTTGTAAATTCGAATTATCCCATTTTATAATGGAATCACATAAGATCTTCAAAACTAACTACCTTATACAGATTGGCTAAAAAGAAACGAAATCCTCTGAAAATTTGAATATTTTGTGTTTTCTTCAGATATTTTACAGACAAATAAATGTTCAAGCGTACAAAAAAAAGTGGTTAAATGAGATAATTTTTATGAAATATGGACAAATCCTTTCAAATATGTATATCATTAATATATGTACAACAAATACTGTACTACAAAGATATCAGTATTACAAAGTTTGGATGAATAATCGAAATCTTGTAACGAGTTCAAAAAATTGTGGGAATCTAAAATTAATACATTGAATAATAAGGGACGATTCATTAAATTATTAAAATGTGGATGTTCTGAAACGTGTAGTTTTGAGATATTTTGGTTACGGACAAGACAGATAAAATGAATGGATAAGAATAATTCTTTGTAAAATACATTAAATAGTTCACATTTCACTTAAAAAGAAGTCTTTGAAACTGTTTGAAATCAGAAATAAAATTGTCAGAATAAATTACGATTATTCAAGTAATGGAAAAATAGGAAAAGAAGTTTAAAAGTTTAAAATAATTCCAAAAGATTAATGTTTAAACAAAGATATGCGAAGTGCCACGTTCTCCAAAGTGTAGGATAATACGGCAATAGCTAAAGAATAATATCTACAACATTCAAAATACTTTTAAACAGTAAAATATACAGTACTGTATATGGAAATGAAGAATATGTTGAAATTAGAATTTTATTTACTCTTTGAAATATTGCTGCGACATTTGTTCTGGCACGCAGACATCCAAACAGTATGATCCAATATCAATCATTTTTAATAATCTTAGTTCCTGAAATAGTCCTCATAATATATGTGAATTTCACTCAAATCGAGCAATATTTACGCAAGTTATTGCAAGAAAAGTGTACGATAATCTTTTTTTTTTGGTCACCTCATTAATATTGACCATTTTCAATAAGCTTGATTCTTCAATGGATCCCAATAACACACGTGGAATTTATATTCATGATAATATTTACGTCTGTTAGCATGTTTCCGGACCGACACCAACCGATGACAAATAGCAGACCAACCTAACTATGCATACATTCTTTTATTCTATTTCGGAATAGGAAGGATAAAAAATAAGCATTGAAACAATTTAATGAAAGATGAAAAAATTCCGTGCAACATATTTCATGCGACATATTATCCGAATAGCAATCGAAATACCAAAATTCGAATTAATAACCAACAGGGAACTTAATGGCAACATTCAAGATGGCAAAACGATTACAATGCATGTGAAATCGATGGCATATACTCCATCGGTCCTTTCCAATTGTGATTTTTGACAATAACAGTCAATTAAAAAATAACAAAACCTTTGATAGTCATGTGGCTGGCTAGCAGTCATTTGATTTTCAGACAAAACACTAGATAACTGAGAATAATCGATGATGTCTATCAATTATCATTCATCTCTGACGTCGTCTGAAAGTAAGCTCATATGCAGAACCACCTAAATTGTTTTGCTATTACAGTTCACAATGATACAACAATAATGCATTGTTTAAATCATTGCGGCATATTTCCCCACTTACTATATACAGGTAAACATTCAAAAATCCGGCAACCTCGGGACCTGAGAAGTGGAGGATTTTTGAATATGCCGGATAATTTAAGGTTTATATATGCTGCATATATTTAATAGAAAATTACCACATTTACAGTCTTCTAAAGGAAAAAATAAAAATAAACACTAACTAGTAAGTAAAAAGGAAACGAAATTTTATTGTTCACCAACTAAATAAAATACGGTACAGACGGTTCTACAGAATTTTAATTCAATTTTAATACATGTAAAACTAGAAAAAACAGATCCTCAGAATTTTAATTGAAAAAAGTGTGGGGAAATCTGAAAATACCCTCCTGAAATTCATGCCAGAATACTGAAGAATCCGGATTTTCGGTTGCCGGATTTTTGAATATGACTGTTTTGATAGACGTTTTATGATTAAATTCTAAAATTTTTGGTACCTGTATTTGTTAAAATTATAATAGTAAAAAACATAAAGATTGAATTAAAACAATTCATGAGAAATTAAACAGTTGATAATGATCTCGAAAAAAAAACTTATAAAAAAATGCTAATTTTTAAAAAACTAGATAAGAGATAAGTAAGTAGAGATAATGCTCATGTAATTGATTCAACCTATATTTTTATTCTAACATAAACGATCATTCAAATTCAAAACGATAATCATAAGATCAGATGATATTTTCGATAAAGCTCATCACTCTTTTTCAGAGAGGAAAACATGAAAACATATCCGTATCATTCGCTTTAATAAGCAGTTTGTTTTAATTGAATAAAATTTATTTTTTTTATTTTTATTTTTACAACGTGTTAACTCTACAGTCAATAATCCATTTTAACGTTTTAAGATCCAATCAGCGTGAATTTTTCAAGCATCACAAAAATTGGATAAAAAAAAAAAAAAAAAAAAAAATTCGAGGATACGTTACCATAGTAACTTTGGTTTGCATTTCAATGTATTATATATTATTCGAATTAAATTCTTGCTGCATATATACTGCATATGTATATGTTTAAACTACTGTATATAAGTGTATAATATTGTATAACTTATAGTAAACCGTATTTCGCTTCCGCTATTTATAGCGAATTTTATTAAAACATTTGTGATTAAATTCAACGACTTACAATTTCTCAGTAAGTTCCGTTTCTTCCATAATTGTTCGCAATAATCAGCAGCAAAACTGTAAATATTTGATGGCTGATGACGTAATATTTCTCGGCTTAAATTTTCTACTAATTCTTCTAAACCTTCCGGTATTCGTCGCCATAGAAATAACGGATGAATAGGATTATTTCGGCGCCAGTGCTTCGTATATCTTATTTCAGCCTAGAAAAATATTAAATAATAATAATAATAATAATAAAATAGTCATTTTGATTCATTTCCCTCATTCGTTCCGTACAAGATATTCATCAACAAGATAAATTACTACGAAGCATCAATTGTTTCGTGACATTTTCCGAGGTCATTGAGCTACAGGGATATGCACATTTTGCCTGTCAAAATTACAATTGAATAAATCGATTAAATACAATTTTTTTTTTTATTTAAATAATTTTTTTTATTATTATTATTATCGTTTGAATTTTATTATCTATTTTCCATAATAGAGTTAAACACGATTCGGTTTTATAAATCACGCCATTACAGACGTTCGTGTTTGTTGTCATTATAAAAAAAAAAAAAAATTAAAAATATGCTTAATAAAATAATAAAATCCTGAAGTTAAATAACTATTATTTTTTTTTTTTTAATTTTTAACAATATTTATGTATATATTGTTATGCAATATTTTTTGCCACATTTAAATTAATATCAATAAATAAATAAAAAAATGGATTATACCGAAAATCAAAACCCTACCTCTAATTCCGGATTGAAAGAGTGTGACATTATAATGTTTTCTTGATCCACTGTTCAAGGATAACGTATAAAGAAGCGGTTTATTCTTTACCACAATATGTTACTGTCGCTTAGCAACGCACAAGTTGAACAAAACAGATCATGTGCATGTGACAAGGTGTGCTGTCTGTAAATCATGAACGTTAAATTAAAGCTTGCATTACTAAAAAAAAACATTTACATGCGTATATTTTAATAACAATAGTTTTCGAAATATAACTATATATAAAAAAAAAAAAAAATACTAATGCTTTTTATAATGCATGGCATTTAAGTATGTGGCTTTCATTTATTATTTTTAGAATTAAGGAATATACAAAAAATTAAAACGTTCATTCATGGGGGAAAAAAAATTATCTAAGTAAAGAATTCTTGAGAATGCGGTTCGTAATCTATATTTCGTTAAAAAAATATTAATGTTTTGATTAAAGTAAAACGTTATTATCAAATTCAATCTGGCGTTTTTGCAATCAGTTTTATACCGTATTAAAAAATAGAATAAAAAAATTTGTCATTCAGAGATTTGATTTATGGTACTGTAATTAATTAAAATATTTATGAAGAGAATGGGAAAAAAAATCTATTTTTATTACACTAATTACTTCTTCGTATCAATCAAATTATTGCATATGCAAACATCAAATTCCTGCTAATTCATTATAACGATTGGAACAGGATTAAGGGAACAAGGGAAAAGGATTAAAAATGCGTTATATGAAAATATTAGGTTTTATCTGTCGAATAAAAAAAAAAAAAAATAAATGGCTTTCTAGAAAGAACTAATTGCTTTGCTTTCCTTATATGTCTGCTATTAGAATATTTAAAGATGCCGAAAGTATGTCGTCAGAGTCGTTTTAATGATGTAAGTTCTCTACCGAATTTCATAAAAATGTAAGCAGTGTAGTAGTTTTAAAAGTTATCAGTAAAATCTCAGAAGTTTTAAATGTCAGCCATTTTTAAATGAAGTGTAAAATTAAAAATTGCACGTCAAAGTACTTTTAAAATAACATCATTACCGAATTTCATAAAAATATATGATTAATTCAAAAAATTATCAGAAAGGAATAAAGATTGATAGTAGCGTGACAATCTTATAATTCCTATTATGCCTTAGGAAGTCTGGAAAAAATAAAAGAAAAATTAAAAACATCAAATTAAAATTATTTATACAAGATATCTGAAGGATATTTTTTGTATTTCTACAATTGAGTCGCTCAGAAGCCAATGCGGTTAAGTCCATTTTTTTGATGTTTTCTGATTTTTGTAAATTTTAATGGAATAAATAATATTCTTCTTAGTTATTAAAGGATTTACTCGTTGCTTCGTTTTTTTTCTACGTCAGACAGCCCTTTTTTTATAGCTTCTGAATATGTTGTACAATAGTAATGTATTAAAAAAACATTCATTTTCTCAACTGTTGTTTTCTGGACTTAACTGCATTGTCTTCTGAGCGACTCAATTGTTAATTTTCAATTTGAAATTTCTGTTTAATCAATTGAAATACTTTGAAATAGGTTTAACTAACTGTTTAAATCAGTTGATTTTCCTTTACTATCGATATTTTTTCTTTTCATTTCTGAAAGTGCTGTACAGGCAATTTACAAATTATAATATTGCTCATAAATTATGAAGAGTTTACTGCATGTATGAAAGTTATTTGAAACAATTCGAATTTTAATTTAGATCCACTGCTCGCGATGATAGAATAAGTTATAAACATAACAATATCATTCTTACAAGTTAGTCATTGGAGGACTTGTTCAACATTAATTAAATTGATTTTATCGTGCCTTTGTAAAATGTTTTAAAAAACTTAAAAAATGGAGGAATTTGATTCGGTAGTGCTCATTACGAGCCCCCATATCTGTGGTATTGTGTGGTGATCTTTTCTTCGTGGTTATACGCTACTTTCAATTTGCCTGGAGAATATTAAGCGGCGGGGCATTACTCGTTCTGTGAACAGTACAAGCGAAATGAGGATAAATGGCAAAAATCATTTGCTTGCTTTTGATAGAAGCAATTTCGTTGCAAAAGTAAAGATAGGAGAATTAAAGAAGCTAGAAAATTAATTGGTCACTGGGCTCCATCCTCCATCTGACAGCTTAATCCATCAGAAATGGATTAAACTGTCAGATGGAAGATGAGGTTTAACGAGCCATCTGGATCCTTTCTGAAAATTTTTTGGAGTTTGGAGCTGGAAATTGAGCTTTGATTCTTCAGGCAGTGTGCGCTTAAACATGCAGCCATCTGACCAATTCCATATACTCATCAGATTAATCAATATGCAGTATTAAAATAATAAAAATTAAATTGGATTTTAAATTATTTAATTATCATTATTAAATGAATTTATGAGACTTTACGATATGGGATAATAGGATCTCAGTCAGTGTCGTGTGGAATTGATTTATTACGTGATGATCGAATTCAA
The DNA here is from genome assembly GCA_011317285.2 of Androctonus mauritanicus. Lineage (NCBI taxonomy): Eukaryota > Metazoa > Arthropoda > Arachnida > Scorpiones > Buthidae > Androctonus > Androctonus mauritanicus. The sequence goes on along the minus strand of WUQG02430585.1, from coordinate 3,271 downwards.
TTCTTGGATTCCATATGGCCAGGAAGGTCGATTCTATCACTGGTATAGACGCTGAAGGAGGTCTTTAGGGTTATTATAAAAGGTATATAATTTCAAAGATGAAATTTATATTGGATCTAGAATACATTCCTAAGAAAATTATCTTAACTGATTTGTAAAAATGCGAGAGCAAATTTATAATTTATTTTGTGTTAATGAGTATTCCAATGAAATTAATAAAACTATTCAATTCTTACAAGATCTGGAATATCATATATAATATCAAACTTAAACACACACTAGACTCTAGATATAATTTATACTAAATATGCATATAAGTAGTAAGATGGGAGGGTAGAAGTATGGAGAATAGAAGTGTCATGGCGGCGATGACGTCATAGTTATATTGGTAAGAAAGCTATTTCCTGTTTGGAGATATGTGAATAGAAGTGACATGGCGACGATGACGTCACTGTCGCAGTTATATTAGGATGAAAGTTGTTTCCTGTTTGAAGGTGCGTGAATAGAAGTGTCATGGCGCCTACTTCATCAAAACATTTCATTGGAAAAAAATATGTTTTTAATTTTCAACAGGATATGGTTTTATTCCGATAAAAGTATGATTTTAATTTTCAACAGGATATGGTTTTATAACATGATCGCCGCCATGACACTTCTATTCACGCACCTCCAAACAGGAAACAACTTTCATCTCAATATAGCAGTAACACCTCTATTCGTACATCTCCAAACAGGGAAACAACTTTCATCCTAATATAACCGCGACAATGACGTCATCGTCGCCATGACACTTCTATTCACACACCGCCAAACAGGAAATAGCTTTCATACCAATATAACTGTGACGTCATCGCCGCTATGGCACTTCTATTCTCCATACTTTTATCCTTCCATCTTACTACTCATATATATTGTATACTATATTTATTTAATACAATATAAATGAATACCTATTTATTTGTAATAAACTGACAAACTATTTAAAATAAAACGAATATAAAAATTATTTTTTAATAAGAATTCCATTTTTAATCATTAAATAAATGAAAGAAAAACAAATACAAAAATAAATAAATAAACAAGCTAATATATTTTTATTACTATTGCACATAAATTATAGAAATAAAATAAAAATACATAATATTCTGATAATATAATTTAAACAGAGTGCACTGTAAATGATACTACGGTATGCAGTATTTTTTATTCTTTTAAACGAGTTTAAAGTATTCGAATGAATAATCAAATAATCTTCTAGAGATTAATAAGGGCACGTTTCAAAATTCAAGAAGATATCAGTGATTACTTTTATATGATGTCAAAAATAATACAAGCAAATTTTCAGAACAAAATGTTGAAAGAAAATAAGTAGCAAAGAATAATGAGAAAATGATCAAAATTATTTCCTTTCAGAAACTCGTTTAGAAAATTTGCTTCTGTTATTTCTGACATCATATGAAAGTAAAATATTTATAACTTATTGAGTTTTGGAATGCGCCTTAATAATCAATAGAAGTCAAATAACGTCAAATAGAGAATAGAGTCAAATAACGTAGTGATAATAATTACTAAAATAATTTTGGGTAAGGATGGCTCCATCTGTTAATTAATAATTAAACTATAATTTTGATTAATTAATCAAAATAATAATATAAAAACATACTGTAGTCCTCTAGTCATGTTCAGCTGAATCATAAGTAATTAAAAGCATTATTACAACAGCTCCAGCTCAATTAATCGTCCGCTGCTTAGTAATCTCTGGTTGGAAAGTGAAAGATATTTTAAGGGGAGCCTGGATTTGATGAATAATTGTGATGGACAGGTCAATCTATCGCCATTATTCATCAACATTTATGTATCTAGCCGACACCATTACAAGAGCCATTAACTTAGGTATCGAGCTTTATATTAACCACAGACCAATTAGTTAAAACTGAACAAGAATCAAGGAAATAAAAGAATACATGTAAACGGACTAAAGGTATTCATTCATACACAGTTTAAAAAAAGGTCGTTATCTGACAGTTCATTAAAGATCATTTCTTCCGCTTAAAATCTGTTACTGACCGGCTAAAATCTTCAGTTTTGTTGTTTTATACATGTATGAAATCTGGCCTTCCGTCAATTAGGAACAGTGGTGCAATCAGGGATTGCAAGAGAGCAATTGCACTCCCCCTGCTACTTATTTGGGTTATGATTTGTTTCATGATTTCATATAATTATTACTTATATAATAGATTCGATTGGTATAAACCAATCATATACAATAAAATATATAAGGCAATTTTGTTTATTTTTTGTGTTTCAGTTTTATTCAAACAACATTCAATATTTCTTAATTTTTTTTAGTTGCACACCCATGTTAACTTTCTGGGTGCGCCACTGACTGGGAGCAAGCTTTCCAGCAATTAACTTCAAGCTAATTGGACTGAATATAGAATTTTAACAACGATAAAAAAAAAGAAAAAACTAAATATTTTGTCCTGCTATTAAAAAAATAAAATGTGAATGAATAAAAGTGAAATATGACGAATGTAAATGAAGAGAAATGGTCTTTATTTAACTGTCAGATAACCGCCTATTTGAAAACTGTATGTGAATGAGTACTTTAAAGTCTCTTGACTAATAGATTTGTGCTAACTTGTTAATTACTATGTGACATATTTTCACTAAACAACTAATTCTATTCTGTTTTTCAATGAGTCATCGGACTGTGATCAACGTTAGAATTGCTAATGATTTAGAATTGCATGATTATAATTACTTCCCAAAGCACAAAAACAATAAAGAATATTTATCACGTAAAAGAATTTCTATCAATATTTAGATAATTAATTCGATGGATATTTTTTTTTTTTTTTAGATTTTCATAGGAAATTCAAGGTCAACTTTAGTCATTATTCACTTTCAATTGCATATCCACTTACAGCATCATTTAATTATATATTTATACTTAAGAAATATGCACAACATAATTTTTTTCAGTATCATGTGGGTAAATGCCTTACTTTTGCAGATCTATGGGCATTTTTTAATGCTGCTTCCCAATCAATGTTTTTTTTGTCAACAGATGACGCCACTTTCCACTCAGTAAGAGTACTAACAAGCCCTTCCACAGGCTACCCATCTCTGCGGAGGGGTCAGCCGGATTGTGGAGGACGGGGATCGACGGACCGGGCCTGGATCCCATGATAAATATTTTCAAGGGGTGGGACCCGAGACTCGAACTCGAGTCCTCCAAAGTGGAAAGCCGAAGCGTTTCCATGCGGCA
>WUQG02430574.1:0-14368 GCA_011317285.2 Androctonus mauritanicus | reverse complement strand
GGCCCGTCGATCCCCGTCCTCCACAATCCGGCTGACCCCTCCGCAGGGGTGGGCAGCCTGTGGAAGGGCTTGTTTCGGCCCGCCACTTTGTACTTTAACTGAATAGAAAGTGGCGTCATCTGTTGACAAAAAAGTCCCGTAATAATATGAGAGTTATTTTCAAGCAAAATTGTGTGGACTGTTATGTAATAAATATCAATATTTACACATTAACAGCTATTATATTAAAACGTTAAATTTATAACAATTGTAATTAATTTCTTTAATAATTTATCAGTTTTATAATAGATTTAATTGGCGGCCGGATGGCTGAGTGGTAACGCTGTCGGAGTGCCACGTAGGAGGACCCGAGTCTGGTAACACCTGAAAAGTTTTTTCGGGATGCTGGGTTCGGCGTCCCCGTCCTTCACCATCCGTCCCCCTCCACAGGTATGGGTGTAGCCCGTGATTGGAACTGGCCTCGCCCCTTAGTAACCTGATTGAAAAGGGGCGTAAAATATGCAAAAAAATAGATTTAATTAATTCGATTGGAGTATATTAAAGATTTCATTAAAAATCGTAAATTAGCGTTTTATTTAAGTATTTTTCTTTATACAGTAGATTCTCGATTAACACCGCCTCGCTTAACGTCATTTTGCTGTTAGGTGGCCAGCAAAAGCTTGAATGAATTAAAAGATTAAAGATTTTAAATTGGCAAAATGGAACAAAAGCATATTTTTTACACTTTCTTTCGAGAGAAAATGAAGAAAAACTTAATTTTTATGAACACTAACTCAACTATACAGGGTGCCCACGTTTCTATGGACCAGACATTTTTTTCGAAAACTATCGGGTATACGTGAAAACTGTAAAACACGTGTCCTGTTACATTTTCCTTCCAAATTACAATCCGTCATTAATATTATTTTTTGGGCATCCTGTTGCGTAGCGCGTAATTCAACTTTGTTTTCTCGAATTGAAGTGTATTACTTTTCTAACGGAATCTGATTCCGCAAATTTTTGCGCAATTTTCGTGATAAAATTATTTTCTTAGGAGCCGATATTTTCGGAGATATTTAGGAATAAAGGAACCATTCAGAAAGACATAATTTGATGCCCACCATTTCTATAGACCAGGCATTTTTCTCGATTAATGTCCATATTTTTAAAACTTAATAAGGTTCATGATCATGATTTCCTACTTTCTAAAAAATGTTTCAAGGTCTAAGATTATTGGAGAATCCATTTAAATTTTGTTTCATATTATGATAATACTTTATACTGAATCAAGAATTTGTCTATTGACTTTCATACTGCCAGTCACCAAACTTAGGATAAACAAATTATTTAAGATATGTGAAACAATATAGATTGTTTATGTTTAAAATCTTAATGACGGATTGTAATTTGGAAGGAAAATGTGTTTACAGTTTTCACGTATACTCTATAGTTTTCGAGAAAAATGCCTGGTCCATAGAAACGTGGGCACTCTGTATGTATATATATATATATACACTATACATGTGTATAAATTTAATTGTCTCCGTTTTCTAAACGAGAACAAATTTCTAATTTTATTACTTTTTGAAAAATATAAAAATTTTTCGAGAGAATATTAAATATACGTAATCAAAAGATAAATTTTGGAATTATCCCAAAAAAAGAAGACTTAACGAGAAACAATATTTAAAAATATCGAGAAAAATCAGCCAACGTTAGATTCGAAATGCATTTAAAACTTTTCTTAACTTTTTAAACTTTCACAGAATTCAAGATATTTTCGGATAAATTGGAAATTTTGTTACAGGAAAAAATAAAAAAAAGAAGAAGAAGAAAAATCCAAACAGAAAATGTTATTTATAAATGATAACAAAGAGGAAAAACAGGAGAGATAATTCAGGAGGGAGAAAGAATAAATTGTTTACAAGATTCTATCAGATAAAAGGAATAAAGACGTCACTATGCTTTATTACGTCAGCGACAATGTCATATTTTATATGTCAAAATAGTTTCGAGTAAGAAGAGTCGCAATAAATTTAATCGAGTGTTGTTACATTTTTGCAATTATTGATCAAATCTCTTCATATCAACAAAAATGTCTTTTCCTCAAGAACAAATTTAATTTGACCTTTTTCTCTTTATTTACATACATTGTTTCTATAGATTTTTGTCAATATACATGTACATTTTTTATAAAAATAAAAATCCTGTTTCGATTAAAGTATCACTTCCTCTTCTTGAGAAAAAAATCAACATATTTTATAGGAAATATGTAGAAGGAAAAAAAAGTGAAAATTTAATAATCAGTAAAGAAAACATGAACAAATATATATATATATCTTGATCCACATAAACTTATCAGAAGTGATAATATCGGATGAAAGATGCTATTACAGTAATAAATTTTGTTGGATGAAGGATTAAGTTCTTTTTCGGAAAGCCCAAATATTACCAAAATGCCACTGTGAATAGTCGAATTTTGGTCTCTCTTTTTTTTTTTTTTTATTCAATGATTGAATTCCACACGATTTTTCGAATAACAGTTATTATTCACATAACAAATTTTCTTTCAGAAATATTTATTCGAAAGAAATAAAAAAAATTATCAATTTTCTTTCTATAAATTGCTTCATTAAACATAGACAAGATTAAATCTAAATCGTACGCAAATACAGAAAATATATTTATATAAAATATTTGGGATATTTGCCATTTTTTAATGATAAAATTAAACAAATACGGTATTGCTAATTTATAATTGTATCGTTTCAAAGCAATGAATGCATAAACCGTATTTATTCTCTATAAAATCGTTAATTTAAAAATATAAACTAAATCAGAGTGTAATAATTTACTCAGATAACACAATTGCCTATAAGGTAATCAGGAAAGAATCGCTCTTCTAATTTTCTCTGCTATCGTTTAATCTTAAAAGTTATTTACACAATACTCGATGGACGAACATAATAAAAAGCAATTTTCTTCGTTTATCAGATATTCCTTAATGATATAAATTTATTTAAAGATAAAAGCTCTTATAAATAAATTTAGTCAGCCGTAAATAATTTTTTTTTTTTTACTTTCTTTTATCATGTTAAGAGTTTGCTTGTTCGCTAACACCCTTTTTAATAGACTTCATTTAAGTGGATTTCACGATTACCTGATGTAATAGAACCATTAAATGATCTTGGGCATCTTTAATTATATCTAGCCATTGTATTATCTCTTTTAGAGTTTGAAATTTTATCCTTCAAAATTCTTTAAGTATGACAATTATTTTGAGACTTCCACTTACAAGTTTTAAAGAATGTAACTGAGATGATACTTAATATTAAACCGAAATTTTTTTTTTTTTTTTAATAAATTTTCCGACGTTCTGTATCGAGAGCTTCAGTCACCTGTAAATCATGTTTTACTGCAACACTCTCGGTGTCGTGCAGCGAAGCTTACGTTTATATCTGTCAGAATGTTACAGTTATTTTAATTTTTCAAGTAGAAAACAATTTTTGTTTTTATGTATCAAAATATAAACAACTGACAATGACATGTTATAAATAATTATTAAAACTTACAAATGCTTAATAAATATTAAATTAAAAAGTTTTTTTTTCTGTTACGACAACTTGCCAAGTTTCTTAAATTACTGGATAGAATTAATTTTTTTATTAATTAAATTTAATAAATTCTGTTTTTAAACTTTTTTTCCTATATCATTTATTAAAATACGAGTAGTTCTAGTGTTTATATTCGTTTTTATACAGTAATAAATTAATTAACTTTCTTGATTTTTCTGATAGAAATTAGTTATTTTTACGGTTTTGTATTCATATTTTAATTCTAAAATCAAAATATTTAAAAACTTAATTAAGATTTTTTTTCTTTATTCATTAGTTTTACAGAATTCGTAGAATTTTTCTATTTATAAAAATAAAATTAAAAAAAAGTAAAAAGAGAAATTTCTATAACTGTCAGATAAACTCATAAATCTCATAGAAAAAACGTCACGGTATGACGGAAAGAAAACGCTTTCAGCAAAGTGTAACGATGTACAGAAAATATTTCTTTTAAAATTTTAGATCTTTTTCCACATCGACCTTTCGAGATATTTAATTTTTTCTACAAGTGTTTTTTTTTTCAACGCTTGAAATCATTTTAAAATTAAATATTTTTCCTCCTGAAAATCTAAAATTATTGATATATTGCAATATCGATATATTTTTTTATATATATTACAACAGATATATAAAGATGTATTTTCAATTTAATCGTTTTTTAAACGACTCATGCCATTTTTTCAGTTTAAATTTAAAAAAAACATAAAATTTTAATCTACAAAAAAGTGGTGATGATGATGATGATGAACATAAAAAGTTAGTTTACAGTGTTATTGTTATTGCAGTTATCTAGTTATATGTAAAAAAATAAAAAAAACATGCTCACCATCCTTGCATGCTATATGCTATTATTGTAGTAGAATTATAAGTAGATGCTACTTCCTTCATACAAATTATTTTCGTGTCAGCTTTATCTCCGATAGATCTATCTTTATGTGATCTAATTATGACAAAGGACGTATTTTGGTGATTAAATACGTAAGTAGTTCTTCCATCCAAGGAATGCCACTTGTTCGGTCCTGTTAACCAATTTGGAAAGGTGCAATCTGCGGTAGGCGATTTACCTACATAAAAAATTAATTATCTTAAAAGGATAATAATATTAACGTGCGGGATAATATATTAAAAGAAACTTTGTAACATTCTTCTTTTATTGAAAATCAATAAAGTCGATTCACAGTAAAGAAATCGGATTTTTCTACAAATCTACCAGAATTTTATTGAAACCAGTAATTTATCCACAAGATAAGTGAATTTCTTTTTTTATTTTTTCCGTTTGATAAAGCGCTTATAAAGTAAAGTTCTATGTATCTGAATTTTTTAAACTAACATTTTTTTTAAAAAATAAAGATTTATAAAGGAACTTTTTGTCACTCACATACTTTTGTTGAGAAGCATTATTCTGGATCCTTCATAAGATAAAACAAGTCCATCACAAGATGCGTCTGCTGATTGAGAAATTTGATATCCATCCCTGTCTTGTAAGTAATCATACACCTAAATTATAAGGATAAAGTTTAAAATATAAATTATAAAAGTAATTAAATGTAAAAATTTAAAAATTAATCTTCTTAACATTAAAATTAAAAAAAAAAATTAGTGATAAGTAGGAGAAATTTTTTTTTCTTCGATATATAATTTTTTTTATCCGATTGTATAATTTTCTAAATTTCAAGAAAGAGAACGATTAAAATATGGTAATTTGAAGTAATAGCAGATATTATGAGAATTTTATATTTAGAAATTATTCTTATTTTTATCTTAATTTTCTCCATTATCTCCTACGAAAATAAAAAAAATATATATCATCAACGTATAGTAGTATTAAAAAAAATTATTTTTCCTTGCTGTACATCGTTAAAAATGTTCTCATTTCATACAAATTAATAATTAAAAATGTTTTATTGGTTTCTACATTTTTTTTTCTGAATATATTTAAATTTTCATAAGTTATTAACAATTTTTTATTTTCGTATTTTTAAAATATTTTATTCAATTTTCGATTTCAATATTTAATTTTTTATTCATTCGTTCTAAAAATTTTTTTTCTTTTGTTTAAATAAAGAATATTTTGAACGGTTTCTTACACCATATGCTGTCTATTTTTATCATACTTTATTTTCAAATTTACAATTTCTAACCGATTTTAAATTTTTCTTAAAAATTTATATATATATATATATATATATTTTTTTCTTTTATTTGGTGAAAATATTAAAGATATATTTTTTTACATAATTTTTCATAATAATAAAATATACAGAAAAATTTCTCTTCGATAGAAACTTCTTTTTTAAGCTTGTAAATCTTGCTGATGTGTCATTTATCGTTAATTTATCTCATAAAGTTGGCCATAATGGATTTTCAATGTAAACTACAAATGCGCTTTAAAAAGCTATAAATATATAAAAATTTTGAAAATTTCTATATTTGAAAAAAACTTAGATGAAAATATTTTAGGAGATGTAAAGGGATAGACTTAAACGCAAAGTAGAAATTCGCTATTTTTTCGCATAAGAAAACAAGCAGAAATTTGTTTAACACGCATCTTTTTTCTCAAATTTCTCTCTGTAAAATGCTTATAAGTTACTTTAAAAAATGCTTTTATAATAAAATCAATTCAAGATTTATTAATTATTAAGAAAGTTTTGCAAAAAATATTTTTTTTTTTTATATTTTATAAAAATTAAAATAGTTTTACCAGCAGATATATATATCTATAATTTTTTTATAAATAATTTTCGCATTTATGAAAGTTTTTTATTAAAATTTAATATATAAGATAAACGAATTTCGTAATTCTTAAATAGTTTCTATTATATTTTCTCATATTCTGGAGAAATTTACGATTTTACGGTTTGTTTGATAAGAAAGTTATTAATCCGAAAAATTGAAAAAAATGTTTTGCAATTTTTTTTTTTTATGTATAATTTTATCAGTAAAGGCTTGAAAAATATTTTAATATGAATTTGTAAATTGAAAATGCAGAAAATATCACACTGTAATTTTTCATTCGCATCACGATTCTAAGTCATCTCGAAATCACGATCGTAAAATCCGATCACTTTTATTTCCTCTCTGATGAGTGACCGCTAACGCCAAAGAACATTAAATAAAAGATTAAAATTTCCTTGGAAAATAGTTTCGGATGTATCATTTTATTTCTGTTTTCGTATTATAAATAAAAATATTACTCTTAACACCATCAGAAATTTATTATTATTATTTTTTTTCTATTTTTATTTTTAAGTTTTGAAGAAAGTTTCTTAAATCTTGTTACTAAAATTTGTAAAATTTGAAATAAGGTAAACAATGGGATTTACTAACATTTTCTTCGCTCTCTCTCTCTCTCTCTTTTCTTGTTCTTTTTTTATGTGTGAAATTTTTATATTGTTTTTTTTTTGTTTTTTCTCTTTCATTTTCAAATATGAAATTCATCATACCGTTTTCTGTTTCAGTAGGAAAATTTTTATTTCCAACTTTTTTTTTATGTCTATGTAGAAAAATCCTTGTTTTCTTAATATTTTTATATCAAAACTACCAAACTTAGAATACAGTGATTTTCTGACTTTCTTCTTTTTAATTTTTATAAATTACTACTTTTATGAAAATTTATATATATATTTTTATAAAATTGCTAACTTAAATATATCCTTTTCTCAACTTTTAAAATCTAGAAAGTTTTTGATTCAATCTGCTGAAAAAAAAAATCTATTTAAATATTTTTAAGTTTGTTAAATTTTTTTTTTAGAAAATAATTTTTTTAATATTTTACGCTTAACATTAATCGCTACCGCGAAAAAAAAAAAATAAGTTGAGAAGAATTGTAAAATATTTTTTATCATATAATTGATCCGCACAAATCTTTATTTTAGTCGAATACTTTAAAGATAAAAATTTTAAGTTTGAATTAAAATAATGGGAATTTTTGAAAAAAAAAAAAATTAAAATTTCATAAAAAAAGAGCCTACAAAACATCTGTAGGTATCTTCGTCTCCGTGAAGATTGACTCTTTGCTTTGTCATTTTTCCTACTAAATAGTGAGCAGAACCTTCTTTCCAGATGGCTAAACATTTTAGTTCTTCCACTAGAAATAAAATAAATATTAAAAAAAAATTAATTAATATTAAATAATTATGGCTTTTTAAAGATAATTAGAAATTTTAATTAATGCTTAACCCGCGATGAGAGCTGATGAAAGAATTCGGATTCCCCGAAACAACTTTATAGAATGAAACTTACAAATTATATAGTTTTCATATGAAAAATCGAATACTTAGATTACTTTCTTGACTACAATTATTTCCTTAGGTATTTTATTGCATTTATCATTATTCATTAAAAAGAGTTTGTGCATAATTTTAAAAAATGTTCGATTAACTTTTCCTTCTTTAAAAATATTCATTTAAAATAAATTGTCGAATAAAATTTGAGAATTTTTTCTTAACTTTTAGCACTTAATATCAACCGGATGACCGACGGAAATAATTAAACTTTCTGATATCAAATTCAGTTATCTCTTTTTTTTTTTTTCCTGGGGAATCCGAGTTAGGTCAATCAATTCTCGTCGCAGTTTTCTCCAAGAACAATTTCGTCATAGTTTTCTCATTCAATGACAGTTCAATACATTGAAAATTATTATTATTTTTTAAATTGCAATTAATTAAACATATTTTTTAGTATTATCTATATTTTTATCAAAAAAAATTTACAAGTTCAAAATTGAAAAATTTATCGCGAAAGTTTTCTTAACAGTTTGAAATAATTGGGATTATTTATAAAAGAAGTTTCCCATCTGAACAAAATGAAAATATATTCATTAAATATTAATTTTAATAAAATTTTCGGGTGATAAAATTTTATAATCACAGGAAAGTTTCAATCGGAAAAATTTTAAACATTTTTCTTGATGCGAAATAAATAATTTATGGTAACAGTTCCCATAGAAAAAATAATGAAAACATTACAGAAATATTATATTTTATTTATTTATTAAATATAAATTTGTAAATATTTATAATATATTCAGTAAATATGGATTAAAACGAAGATTTGAATAAAAATTTCTGAAACGACTTTCTGAGAAAATTTTTCTGAAACTTTTATTTTTCCTTTAAACAAAATAAATTATCTTCTTTTTCCGATGTAAAACTCCAGAAAAATATATCATTTGAATAAAATTTATTTTCTTTTTTTTTTTTAAATTGAGAGTTACGTATAATCAATTATTAAAGATCGCTTCAAGCCTTCTTTCCATCAAGAATCACTGAAAGGATTACGCTAACAATAATTCTACTTTTCTGTAATCTTCTTAAAGTAGCTTATTGCAATGGAATTTTGTTCAGATATTATCTACTAAGAGAAAATTTATAAAAATAAAAGTAAATAAATAAATAAAAAAAACGGGGAAAAATTCTCACCGCTGCTCTCTGTTCCTATGATATCCGCACATGCTTGAAACCTGAAGAGAAGATGAGAGTCATCTGTACATGCATCAACTGTGGAAACTGGATATTTGCATTCTCCGTGACCTCTGCTGTAAGTAAAAGTAAATGGCCCTCTAAAAGGACATTCCACCGATGGTGCTTCGACTGAAAACAGTATAAATTTCATCGTATTATATTATAAAATTCTTAATAAAATATCGAAAGTATAGAGAAAATTCAAATACCGGATGAAAAAGAGAATTAAACTAATTTATTTTTATCCTATATATATATACATTATTATTTTATGATATAATTTAAAAACTGTTACAAGTTAGTACTGTTTATGCATTAATATCACTCGATGAAAGTAAAAATATTCATCTGAAAGTTTCAAAAATACTGTATTTCAGAGAGAAAGAGAGAGAGAGAGAGAGAGAGAGATGACACTATTAACGTCTAATATTAGTTTATTAAATCTCTACTGTGATTAATATCTAATATAATAAATGCTTATTAAATGTAATAAATTCAGAATTAGTATAAATGAAAGAGAGGAAGCCATCCGAAGAGGATGTAAAAAAAAAAAAAAAATTAAATGGGACATATCATAGCAGGGTGCAATAGTTACTCCTATAACAATACAGAAAAATAAAGAATCTCTTATAATTATTGTTACACGCACTTAACAAACAGGATTAATGTTATCTATTTGAGATATGCATACGTAATTTTTTTCTTTCTTTCTTTCTTTCCCCTTTATCTTCTATTTTTATTACTGGAATAGGTTTTCTTGTTGTACAAGTAATCTCTTTTTTTGAAATTACTGCTTCTCGTCAAGTGTTCGATGCGCTTGGTTGCTTCTGTGGCAATCTAATTAATTAAAAGATCTGAGTGGATGACTGCTGAGAGTAGTGTCTCTAGATAATTATTGAGAGTCATAAATAAATTCTCAAAAGTCATTACATTACTTACAGAGTTATTTGACACTAATAACCGAGATATAATTTAAAAAAACAAATAGATTTTATTGTAACATTGGTTGTTTTGTGTGAAATATAGCAATGTTTAGTACTTGCTTTATGATTTTTAATATATTTTTTTTTATTTTTTTATTTTTTATTTTTTGAGAATTTAATCAATAAATAAGTTTATACGCAACTGACACGCACAGTTTACCTACATTATATATTTTGCATACATAAATTATCAATTTATAAAAAAAAATCTTTCCATCTTTAATGAACTATTTTCCGTAAAATCATTTAAAATATTGTTTTTTTTTTTTTTTAAGTCGAAAATTTGAAAAAATTAAGATTTTTGTTGCCTTCGGTGCCATGTTAAATGAACGTCTAAGTTTCCTTTTAATATATTTTTCACATTTTTTTCAATTTTTAAGATGACTCGAGATTTGCGTTAATGAAAATTTTATTTGATAATGATTTAAATAACCATTTTTTTTTTAAATTTTGGAATAATATATTTCTGCCGTAGCATCTAATATTTTGTTTTCGGAGCCGATGTCTCGAAACTATTATGTTTCTAGGGAAAAAACGTCCCTAGAGTTTTATTCTTTCAGCGTGTAAGAATATTATTAGCACTTTTTTTTATGATACGCAGTGTACCGAGCATAGTCTGCATTTGTTTCCACTAAACACATACATCACAGGTTTAAAATTCCAGAAGCAGCTATTTCAAGTGGTCGTGGTTGGTAGGAAATGCTTTCAAAATGTAAAAAGATGAAAATATTTCTATTAATAGACAAAAAAAAAATTTATATAAAATAAACAAACATAACAGAAATCTACATAAATATGAATTAAGATGAATATTTTACAATAATCTCTGAAATTCTCAATAGAAGAAAATATATATGCCTAATAAGACCACGTTTGTATGCATAGACATGGCATGAAAAACTCAAATATATATCAAAATTTTGCCCTATAAAAACCCATTATGCTGTTAATAATGATGAACAATTATAGATAAAATTACGAAAAGTTTAAAAACATAACTTCATTATATAGATTCTATATCATTTGTTTATAATAGTTTCACTGTGGAAGAAAAACTTTAATCATATATATTAATAAGGAAACGTAGCTTGATGGCTGGATGTATACTTTTGGCGGTCGAATCACTGTACCATTTCCTATAAGTAGGATATCGTTAGAAAGATCTAATCCTCAGATTTCTGCGACAGCCAAAACCTTTTGTTGTTTTTGATAATTAAAAAATTAAGGAATAAAAATTTAAATTAAAATTGTAATTACTCTAAAAAGACAAAATTTGCAGATGGCGCTATTACTTAATTATAATGGCCGCCATCTAATGTTTCCGTATATGGATTCGCAGAAGTTTTTCTAATGATATTCCAAGATTATAAGATTAAATCACAAGATTTTCGCTCATTTATGTGTCCGGGTAATGTCTAGTTTAGAATAACATTGAATATAAATGAACGAAAGCAATTATTATTTTTTTTTTTTTTTGCAAATTTAATAAGTTAATAAAATAAACGAAATCTATAATGGATAGAAATAACGGATTCTATAAAATAAAATGGTAATTTAATCATATTTTTCCAGTTTTATATATATATTAAAAATTTAAACTGTTTAAGTACTTCGATATTTTTAATCCTATATATACGTGAGAGGAAAGTGAACGAAATTTGCCATAAGGAACCGCTATTCTAATAATAAATTTGATTTAAATTTTCTAATTATATGCCTCGTTTAACGTTATATTTTGTATAGGTTTTTGTTTACTTATAGTAGAAATATATACATATATATATAGAATTGTCAGTCATTGAACTTTAAAAAAAAGCAAGATTATAGCAGTGGACATTTCTAGGTATTTATATTTTCTCGTCAAATTCAATAAATTTTTCATACTTTTATAAATTTATATAGGATAAAAATGGAAATTGCACTTAAATATATTGAAAATGAGAAGAGAAAATGTTCATTTTTATTGAAATATCTTACATATTTATGCTTTTCTACTCAAAGATAGCTGTCTTTCGGGAGCTATTTTCTCCAAACTCGAGTAATATTTTATACTTAAAAACCATGTGGGATCTGTGTTTAGTATATAGGAACGAAAATTCACCTTATATAAACCGTTTATATGTATTATTAGACCATATTAAGTGTAAAAAAAAAGAAATACCATATACATTAAACTAGTCCATATTTAAAAACTCAAACAAAAAGTATTCCTTATCTATATATATATATATATATATATATTTTATTACCCTTATAAAAATGTCCAATTAACTGGTAGAAATACTGTATCAATATAAACTGCAGTCATAATAATACCGAAATAGCATTGATTTTTATCCAGGTTAATCTTGTTAGACCTGTGTTACTTAAGTAACAAAATAAAACTTTTTTTTCTATTATCAAATAATAATAAAAGATTATTAACCTTTGGAACAATTGGAAACAGTGACTTCCAGTTTTGTTAAGGTTTTCTGCCAAAAAATTCTACTACTACTACAACTATTACTACTAATTTATTTTTGCAGTTATAACTTACTCGTTAATTACTACTTTAGATATAGAAACACCTTTCTGTTTTTATTTTTATTTTTTGTGATAAAAAAAGCAATGCAACCAAACAAAAAATAAAGACTGAACGTTTTTAATAAGATGCAACAAACACAACTGTTTTTATTTGACTTACTCACTTCCTTGTAACGCAATGTAACCATAAGATATTGCCATAAGCTGTGTAGTGAATTTTAAATCAGCTAATTTTCCATAGAATTGTCAATAAATATGTTTTTTGCCGCATTAATCTTTTATATTGCTTTGTTCTCTTCTATACTTTTTTCTTTTCTATATAATTTTTTATGATGAATTATCAGTCGTTTACCTTCTGTAAATTATCTTTATTGCTACTGTATTACTCTACTTTATCATCATTAAAAGAAGCAATAATGTAGCACATTCTTTAAAAAAAAAATTATAAAAGTAAATCAGTTAATTTCAAATATATACATATATATATATGGTATTAAAAAAAATGCATATAGTAAAAATTTGAAGCAATAAATTAATCAATCAGCGAAAGATAAAATTGGGAAAAAATATTAAGAACGTTTAAAATGACGCCATAAAGTTCTAGTTACGCCGTTACCCATTAAATTACGCACAAAAAAAAAAGACATAAAAACAATTAAAAAATTGCAAATTGCTGTTAGTTGTTAAATTGATTTCTTTCATAAAAATCTAAAAGAATTAAATTTTTTTTTTTTTTAATGAAAACTGTCATTAGCGCTTCATTGATTGTATCAATTGATGTGGCACGACATTAATCAAGTTATTGATGAATGTTTAAACAACTATATATAGTTCTGATTCTATTATTATTATTTTTTAATCGAAAGATTTTTAAAAAAAAATTGTTGTATGCCTTTTAATTTTTTATTTTTTTTACAAACAGTATTAAAAATATCGTTCGAGTAAATAATATACAGAAATGATTCGCTCAAAGAAACATTTACAGAACGATGTTACACATTTCACTTCGTCTTATTCAGTTCTTCGATTTAGTGATTATAAAACACGATATATCCATTTATAGCTTCCGTGCTATTTATCAACTTCGATTATATTTTGTTTTGATATTATCTTTTTGAAAAATCACATTATCTCCGCTGCTATCATTTTTTTAAAATAGAAAAAAAAAAGTAAACTACTGTACTGGAAACGCATAGTAAAGATAAACTAGCCTAGTAAATAGTAAAGATTTTATATAACTTAATAATAATGTTTTTTTTTTCTGTTATCATGTTATTAAATTGCATTTTTAATAATTTAATATTATGTCTGGTGCTGATCGACCTTTATAAACAAATTAATCACTTACGTGCAACGTAATAATAGAAGCGTGTTCGTAATATTTATATCGTGACTTTTGATTTTTATGACATAATAATAACAATTGTTACGTCTCGTTTAGCGACGTAATATTTTTACATCGTTGTTAGGTTACTGTGATACAATATATTTGTTATGTTACACTTATTATGACGTAACAATGATTTCAAGATATTCTTCTTATATACTAGGAATCGCGGCGGAGATACGATGTAGAAATATTCAGATTTACGTCTCTAGTGTAGAAATTATTATAAAAATTCAATTTTTTACATTATGAAGAACATAAATAGTAAATTTTGTGAAAATCTACCCAATGGAAGTCGAAATATTGTGTTTTTTTTTTGTTTTTTTTTTTGTGTATATCTGTTCGTTGTCCGTTCATATGCAATGGACGAACAACGAACAGATATACACAAAAACAATATTAAACGCAAATATGAAGAAT
>WUQG02430563.1:0-14368 GCA_011317285.2 Androctonus mauritanicus | reverse complement strand
AGAGTGAATTCTTCCTGCTCAAAGGGCTGATTTTATAGCATTCCATAGTAAAAATGGAGCAGTGTAACAGAATAGTATGAAGTTCTAAATCATAAATTCTGAATAACTAAGATAACTGCAATAAATATTTTTTTAATTGTTGATCTTTGTCATTGTTTTCATCTAGTTTGTTACAATAACTGCAAAAACACCCAAGTATAATAGTTTCCACTTAATCTTATATTATTACATGTTTGCTTTTGTATAAGAGAATTTTCTCTCTTTGCATATAAATTTATCTTAGACTATGCATCAGATATAAATTTGACAGCATTACATATACTGTATTTGATTTGAATAAAGCCAACACATTAAATTTTTGTTCTGGTCTATTCCAAACTTATATAGAGAAAAAATGTATTAGTGATTATTTTTGGTATCTGTTCTTTTTCTCAATTTTTTTATTTGATATTCAAGACTTATTGTAGAATTACAAAATATAACAATTTCTAATATTTTGTGACAAAAATCTGCAAGTTATTTTTTATATATTTAGTGGTAAAATTGGCATATATAGATAGTAAGATTATAAATATAGCAAGATTCTATTTTACCTCCTACACCATGAAACATTTATAAGCTAGCTAGAAATACAAAAATGATACATAAAACTTTGGAGGTGTTTTATTTATATTTTATACCTAAAACAAGTCTAATCTGTATTCCTTGGGTAGCAGGTAGAGTAGACTCTTATTCTTGTTTAATGCTTTGCAAATTTACCTTTTTTATAGTTCTAAACAGGTGCTCAAACCGAAAACAGAATTATTTCGTTATAACTCAGGAGATTAATGAATCACCCAACCACCCAGACTTGTATGTGGAGAGCGCCATCTTGTTTTTTAATAGCGCCCTCTTCTGGTTCATTCGTGCATTTTTTTTCCGGCAGTTTAACCCAAGATTTTAGGGTCGATTCACACATGTCAGTGACCTATCCGCTCAGTTCCGACAACATTCATCAGTGTCAGTGACCTAAATTATCCTTCCTTTGTTTTCGGTTGTTCATATTCAGACAAGCCCGGCACAGTGCCGTACTTTTTTGCTTTCAGTGTCCGTAGCGTGAAAGTACTATACATCGCCAACGATATTTTTACTTTTTCGCGGACGTGTTGTGAGAAAGGAAATGCCTTCTACAGAAATAAATGACGAACAGTTGATCGAATTGATTCGTCAACATAACATATAATATATGATTTATCTTTAAATCGTTAATTTTTATCTGCTTATTAGACAAATTTTTGGAGAATTCTTAATCAATTTAAAACTTACTGGTTAGTCAAATTTATTGCATTCAATATTTGTTTAACTTATATTAGACTCCTAGTTAGTTTTTTTAGAATATATAATCTTCAGACATTTAAAATATTTAAAAAATTTCGTTCTATAGTCTACTAATTCCTTATACAATGTAGCAAGTTCTCCTTCGCTTGCCCTTTTTTTTCCCAAGCTTCATGTACCTACTTTCGTGTTTTAGTTTGATTCGCTTCTTCTTGTTCCAAAATTATAACAATTTTAGCCAGTTCCTTCGTAAATTGTGCCATCTCAAAAAATACCGACTACAAACTAACCAAATTGCACGAATATGTATGAATAGATGATACTGATGCTGAATGGATACTAAACTGATATGGTACTGCCACGTCACTAATGTGTGAATCGACCCTTAACCATGAGTTTAACTCATGGTTTAATTCAAGGTTTTTGGTTTAACTTAATAAAATTCGAATTGTTAATAATTACACGATATTTATACAGTATACATATTGTATTTTTAATATAAATTATGTCTAAATTAAAATAGAATAATAGAATTAATTAATACCAGATATTGATGTTAGGTTTGTAATCTAGTATATGATATCATAATCAAAAAATATCGTATTATATCTATAAATAAAATTTGAAAGATACAGGTATGAAACACCTTTCCATTTCTGGAAAGAGTGCCCAACATTCATAGAGAAAAGGAATCAGATTAACGCTGATCTGTATCTTAAATAATTTTAGAATTATACAGTGGTGTTTCGACTTACGAACTTAATTCGTTACTCCGCAATTCGTAACTCGAAAAGTTCGTATCTTGAAACCTTATATCGATGAACTAGATTATTAAAAAATACTCTCAAGCAAAAAATGAGAATATTTTATTCATGGAAAATGTATTTAAAGATGTAAAAGTTGAGAGACTAATGTTCCCAATCAAAAAACAGTACCCAACAATTGCTGACGTAAAAGAGGGAACTAGAAGCACTCAGAAAAGTGCCTAATGGTGATTGATTTAAAGTGAAAGGATTAGAATTGTTCAAAACTGATTTCATTTCTCTGCCCTCGATAATCTATGACTATAAATCGACTTGGCTTGTTCAAAGTTTTAGCTCTAATTCATAGTTAGGAATCTTGATTAGAGCTAAATACATCCAAGTGAATAGCAACTGAGCTGAGCAGAGCTGGACTGGTCGGAAAGAAATATATATGCGATCAGATTTTATAAATCGATTTATTATTAACTGCAAAAACAGGATGCGACTATTACACGATGAAATTTTATGAAGCAGTTTTTGAACTGAGAACCAGGATATGACAATTAAGCGAAGAAAATGGAATTGTCCAGTATGCAAGGAATATCAAAGAGTATATCTTTAATATTCTTTGCATATTGGATTACATACAATTCACAAATATTCCCAGATATTCGTGATTTGTAACATTCAAGATCATAGTACATTTATATATAGCGCAATTACATTTACGTGAGAATTGTTTTTGAATATTTTGCATAATTCAAGCCATTCTTCCACAGGAATACATGTTTTTAAGCGTAACATCATTAAATAGTTTTTTACTAATAAAATTATTATTAAATTAACATTTCGTGAATACAAATACTGAATTAAAAATTATAGGTTTTTTAGACACGTTTTTAACATTTTCAGTAGTGTCATCATTTAATGAACATTTGGATGTTTCCCATTGCATATAAAAAGCTTAAATTTATAAAAGTAAATATTAAAATAAATATTCAAAGAAATCTTTCGCATAAATTGTTACACATAAATAACAGCATAGTTCATACAATTTGCCACAAAGATTCTTCTACTATGGAGTTTATAGTTTGCCCTTTTCCTCCGATTTGATTAGTGATTTTTCCAGAGCAGCCGTATGGGAAAGAAATGGGGTGCATTGCGATGGCCAATAAAGTGAGTTGCGATCGCTGGTTGATGAGATATTCAGTTTTAGATCCGAGTTAATTTGATTCCTTCTTTCTTGAATCCAACAGCCTCCCGATTGCCAACGATGAAATCGGAAAATGTGGCTGAGGCCAGTGATTGAGGTCGTGGAAAATCAGGTGATGGATAGGGATTGAATGACCTGACCTGGATGGAATACCCGTGCATCACATAAACTCAGCGTGCGATGGATGTGCTAGTTCATCGATCGCCTCGTTAATGGGAATCCCAGTATGGCCTATATCGAACCAACGTAAGGATGGCCGGATGGGAATTTTCGGATGCGTGCTGCAGCGCTTGGAGTGCCGATAGGCTATCAGAGAATTGCTGCAAAGATGGCGGATATCCGTATTTATCGATAGCGTAAATATAGTTTACAATACACTTGACATATGCAATTTTAAATAAATCTTTTTAAATATTTTGGAATATTTCAAATTTTGTGCACAAAGTGAAATTTTTATATCGCACTGTTTTTCGGTTTCGAATAAAATGTAATCGCATCAAATTTTGAATATATTATGAAAAAAATTAATGTGTGTCGTTCAGGGTTTTTCTTCTATACAATATTATATTGAATAAAATTAGTGAAATAGAAATACAGTAGCACAGTTTGTATATTTAATGAATCTCATTTTCAGTAAAATCCGAAATAAATTTGTTTTCAGTCTTTTTAAATGTTATCTTACAAGAAATAAGACTAAAACGAGCACTATAAGCAAAGAAAAAACAATTTAATGCGGTATAACATTTTTTGTGTTTTCTTCGCTTATAGTGCTCGTTTTAGTCTTATTTCTTGTATCAGTAACGAAGCAAAGTATCTATATATAATAGTGTTATCTTACATTGTGTCTTAATAAAACTTTCAAATGTTTTCAAAAATGTTAACTTCATATAAAAAAATATTAAAATATTTACGTTTGTAATAAATTCAAAGAAAAAAAAAATCAATAAAAACGAAGTGCTTTGTTAATTTAATATTAAAATAGAAGAATGATGTATAATTTTGAATATAAAAATTTTATGAAAAATAAATCAGATATCAGATTTTCAAAATTTTATTTTTATTACCTTAATAATAATAATACTTTTTCAACGTGTTGTTACTGTTAAGTTTTCTATTTTGCTGCTCGTGATTATTGTCAGTTAATAGCAGAACTAAGCCATATTTTATCTTTGCTATGATTGGTTCAAATACTATGACATCATACATGATGTTTATGTAGATGTAAACTTTAAGTAAACAGACTATAGTTATTTTACTTTTTTCTTTTTAATATCACTTTCTAAATCATTAATAAGTTGTAGCACCCATCAAGATTTACTTATGACAATAATTGAATAGTTAGTTAGGTGAAAAATATGAATAGTTAGATTCCATCTAACCCTTCCTGAAAATCTGAGTGTTTTAGGACCTGGAATTGAATCTGGATCTTCAACTGATTAAAAAATAAAAAAAAATTACCTTTAATATATAACTGTTGGAAAATTATTATCTGTTGCATTTTGAGATAAATTAATTTTAAAAGTATAAAAAACAAAAATATTGAATGCAAGAATATAATCTTTTTAAATGTTTTCAACTTATTATATTGCTTCATAATTAAATATGAGTTTGTATTTATATTTCAGAAAATATACACATGAAGAATTTTATACAATAAATTTTGTTTTAATTTAAAGAAAATTTAACAAATTTAAAAACAGTAACAACCTGTTCTAAAAAGTTCAACTCAGTAAGTCTGTAATTTTTCTGTTTTTAAATGGAATAAGGATTTTATGGTGAGCTATTATGTTGTAATTATGTCATAAGAAATTTAGCAATATTATTCATATCTGTGCTTTCAAGATTTTTAAATTTACTGTATTTTCCAGTTTCTGTTAATTATAACAACAAGATATAAAAGGAAATAATTAAGTGTCAAATTAAAAAAAAATAGATACAAGCACAGTTTTTAGGTAAAATAATTTATTACATTTATAAATAAACACACTGGAATGTTTTCAGGTTGATTAAGCCCTCTTTAACAATTTTATTAAAATTGTTATATTAAAACTGCTAAAGAGGACTTATTCAAGCCAAAAATACTCCAGGTTATATATTTATAAATGTAATAAATTATTCTATCTAAAAAACTCTACTCGTATTTATTATCTATATAAAAAAAGGTAGAAAGGAGTGTTTATTTTGAACTTTGTCAAAGTAAAATTCTGATTTCATATATCTAGAATTTCATGCATCATCATTTTCAAGCATTTGTTTATTATAAGTAATAAGCTTATTTTTATGTTTGTTCTAATAATTTAGTTTTTTTATATAAGTAATAATCGATAATGTTTTAAATATATTTTCAAATAAGGCTATCTGAATTCAGCTGAAAATTTAATATGCTCTTGATCTGTCACTAATACAAGGTAATGTGACAACAAAAGTAAATCTAATGATTTAGTTTTGTTGTCACATTACATTGTTAAATTAAAACATGGCACTTTCTTCAGTATGATGATAAAGTCCTCGTTTATTAAGCAAACGTTTTTGATGTGTTATTACATCCTCTTCAGGCTTAACTTAATCAACCAAAACAAACATAAAATAGAACATTTCCAATTCAAATATAACCATGACAACTTTGTTTTGGTTGTCAAGTTAAGCCTGAAGAGGATGTAATAACACATCAAAAACGTTTCCTAATAAACGAGAACTTTATTACCATACTGCAGAAAGTGCTACATTTTTAATTTAATGAGTATTGGTTAATGCAGTTTAACAATGAGAAAGTATTACATTGTAATCTGTCATATACAATAGATCCCTGATTAATGCAGTTAATTTGTCCAAAACATTTCTCTATAAATCAAAATCAGCAATGCTAAAGTTTGATATACATGAATAGGCAGATTAGTAAATGGAATGGATAAATAAAATTTATGACTTTTTTTTAAGCATAGATAAGAAAATTTACCAACACAACTGATATTTATGCAAAACAGTAAATTGTCTAATGAATTTTCATTTATGGAAATTCAATGAAAAGAGACTTATGGAAATCAGAGACACTGTACTTCACTGTTATAAATTAATACATAAAACAGTAATTGCTTCATTTTTGTAGAAGTTAAATAATATTGTATCCAAATTGCACCATGACAAATGCAATATTAAAAATTTTTATTTTTACTACAAGGCAATATACATTTTAATAATTTTTGTTAAAATATTTTTATTTAATAAAACAAGAAATTGAATTGAAGTGAAGATTAAAAAAAAAAAAAAACAAACTGAACAAATTGAAACATTAAATTTTTTTTAAATTAATGTTTTACAGTATACTATAAAAAATTTCTAAACATTTTTTAATTTTCTAACAACCACTAAAATTTATTTCAATAATTATATTAGTATTTCCTAATTGACTGATTAAAATTCTCTAATAATAATCATTTTAGTAAAGTGATTATTATTTTTTCAATTACTATAAGAAAATATAAAAATATTAGAAAATCAATACAAATGCCTAGATTCAATAATATGTAAATTCTTATTTTCTAAAAATTGGAAATGTTTTAAACATATAACAGAAGTGCTATTATCAGTCCTTCTTCATAAAATCAAAATTAAGAACATTAAGAAATTATATTGTATAATTTAAAAATTTATATCATAAGAATTATTTAATTACAATAATATGTTATTTATATATGTAAGAACCAGCTCGCATCTTGACTGCTGCTAACTCAAGGAGATGCTAGAAAAATAAACAAGGAAGGAATGGTTAGAGAGGTTGGGTTGTCAAAAATTTGGGGAAAAAGGAAGATAGGTTAAAAGCATCTAGATGCAGTGGATTTTCCTGTGTCTTATACTTAAAACTATAATATATATATATAGAAACATTACAATCTATAATATATTACTATATTTAAAAATTTAGAGCTTTATAATGCTCTAAATTTTGCGAGCTGTGTTGAATGGATAATGATGGTATTTTTATATTTGTTAAAAACATTCTCAATTTTTAGAAAATATATTGTTAGAATTTATAAGTCTAATATTTCCTGTGCAATTAGTTTATGGTAAAGTTGATGTGCAATATTATATAATATTGCAATAATTGTTATATTATTATTGTAATAATAAAATTATTTATTTATTTATTAGTAAAAACAGCATTATTTTATTATACATCACAATAATTATTGTAGATGACAAGTCTACATTCAGCAGTATGTAAATTTTTGACTTTTGTTATATTTGAAAGAAGAAAGAGTGAATTCATTCTATTAAACATTAGAAAATTCATAAGTTTTAAAATAATTTCATATCTAATATAATAGTATGTAAATTTAATATGTTATGAGCATGTTTTTGTATTAAATATTTAATCAAAAAAATTATAATTTCAATTTGATAGGATAGTTGTATGTTGTAAATTTATTATTTAATGATTAATCATATGATCAATATAGCTTTTTTATTATAGTATAGAAATGTGTTTATTTATTTATGCTATATTTTTAACAACTATATTAAAAATTTTTTACTTTTATGTAGGTGATTATAACAACAAACTGATGGCCAAACTAATCTGTTACTTAAAAGAAAAATGCCAACTACACAAAGAATATCATCTAGTCCAATGCTCCCTGTACAATTAGTTTATGGTACAGCTGCTTTTGTTATTACATTTTTGATCATTAATCATAATGAAACAACTATAAGAGATGACCAAAGATCTGAAGTTTTTGGATGGCTGAAAGACTTGGGTATTGCAAAATATAGGAAAGAAATTTATGGAAATGGTAATTTTTATAAAAAAAATCTTCCATGTACAATGCATGCTAATCTAAACTTATAAATAGCAAAATTTCATTCAGAATTAAAATATATTTTAATTTTATATTTTCAAAACTATTAAATATGTTTCATAGAAAAAAACATAAAAAGTTTACTTCAAAATTTATTTTAGTAATTGAATTTAGTATTTCTGTGAAGTGTCTGATGTAAATCATAGCATCAGATTGCAATTATGTAATAGAAGTAAGTTATGTTTATGGCCAAACATGTTCAGTAAAATGATGATATAACAGGAGGTATGCAGCATATTTTAAAGTGACTTGCTAAGTTTAATTTGTGATTTCTGTGCAGAGATCATTTACGTGAAGAGACAATAAAATAATATAGAAAATGACACATGAAACTCTTAGATATACAAAGTCTTTAATCCATAAAATAAGTTAAAGAAGATTTTTATTCAGAATTTCAAAATTATATAAATTCAATCAATCCAAAAATAATAAATTTACTAAAAATTCTTAACTGTACACTGCCAATACTAATACAATAAAGAATTAACAAGCACTATGGCAGGAAACTCCTGAAAGAATTTCTAGTTTGTTTTTCAGAAGTTTCCTGCCATAGTGCTTGTTAATTCTTTATTGTAATAATAAATTTAATTAGGCACAAAAGTGAGCAATTATACATGACTCATTCAAAAAATACAGTAGTTTAATATAATTAAAATTTAATAAAAATACATATTATAAATTCAAAATGTTACACAATCCAGAAACAAATAATGGTCAAAACAATATTTAAATATTCAAAATTATTTTGACTGCTCTTTGTTCTGTTTGGATGATTGCATGAAAATATTTTAATATATACAGATTTTTATAGGTTGATTCTATTAATTTATTTTTTGAGTGATTTGACAACACACTTGGAAATTAAAAAAATCACATTTATACATACTATACCACTAATATTGGTTCTGTATACTCATTGAACAAAATATACTGCTAACATAAGAAGTGGTTAAATATATAACTGGGCCTTATATTCATTTTGATTATTTACAAATGATGCTTAAAGATTGATAAATTCTTTGTTCTGAAACAATATTAAATAGCTGTCACATTTATAATGTGTATTACTTATATTAAATTCTATAACTTAGAAAAGAAAATTAAGAAAGAAAATTTAGTTAATTGAACTGATCTGATTGGGAAAAATATCATGCATAAATACATATGTAAAGTACAGAATAACAATCATTTATTAATTCATATTCATTTTTTGATGATTCATGTAGTGCTTTGATATGTATATAGTAACTAAAGATATGATTTACTATTATGGTATTGGTAAGGAAAACATTTGTTTCATTTATATTAATATTTATAAATAAAAATCAGCAAAATATGTAAAGCAAGTTTAGCAAAATAGGTTTTTTAATTGAGATTATATTTTATTTTTTTTCATTAATACCATGAAACTGTATGATAATATTCTAAAAACCAACCATTCTAAAAACCTGTAATGATATTGAATGGAATTTAAAAGAATATTATTTGACATCACTGAAATAATTTATTTTATACTGTTTGTTGAATTTGTTTATTATTGGCTTTGTTGAGAATAGAAAACTAATTGAATGAAAAAGTATCTTAATATAATATCTACAAAATACCTACTTTAGAAGAAAAAATTACAATGTTTTAATTCTTTGACAAATTTTTATCTGATCAAAATAACTATTTCAAAAAGAAAAATTTTGAGGTTTCAAAATTTTCAATAGATAATTATTTCATCATTAATATCATTATATATAATTAGTTTATAAGCCTGTCTATAATAGGAATAAATGAACCAAATCTCTTTAAGTGATGCAAATATTTATGGCAGCATTGCACTCTATTTTTTTCTCGACAAATGATACTATGTTTCTAAATAAGTGCATGAACTGCCTATATCAAATGATGACAGACAATTCAGAATGGCAATCAATAGCATAGTCCATAATTTTATATATAGATATCTCATATATTTTTATATCTTACAAGTTTAATATTTTTATAGAAATTCCATAATTGACTTAATCTTATATATATAAGGTGGGCCATGGGAGCTTCATGACTTTTAAAGTGCAATGAATTGGTAACATTGGCATTTAGGTGGGAAGCTGATCTATTGTATGCTTGGTTAAAAGATGCCACTTAAGTAACAATGAATCAGTGGACTCCTAAGCATTATGTGCTCACAATGGAGATATTTTTCAAAAATGATGATTCAGTTATAATCATGCAACAATTATTTTATCATTTCAGCATTACACATCACAGTACTGTTCCTAGTCAAAGCACACTAAAGCTATGGACACAAAACTCTTGTGTAACTGCTTCAGCAATAAAAAAGAAACCACGGGGTCCTGTGCATATTGAGAGAATCTCTCCAAAAATTGATATAAGAAGGCAGGCAGTGGTAAGGAGCACTCAGTGCTCAACAAGAAAACATGCTGTTATTCTTGGTTTATCATGTAACACTGTAAGAAAAGTTCTGCACAAGGATTTGAACTTTCATCCTTATAATGGTAGTGATGCAAGAGCTAACTGACCATGATAAAGAAAATGTGACAAAGTGCATTTTCATTTGTGGCACAATAAACAAGTCAAATTTTTCATTACTAATCTAATTTGAATCCTTAATGTTACATACATCTTCATGCTCCATGCTTAACTGTCTGGTATGGAAAATTTTGAATTTATAGCCATTATTTCTTTAAAGAGGTTAGGCAAACAGCCACAATAATTTCTATTTGGTATACAAAGATGTTAAGAAATTTTCTTGCTTCAGAACTTGTATCATTGTGAAATCAATCTTAACAGTATATGGTTCTAGCAAAGTAATGCAACAAGCCCATACTGTCAGAGTACCCATGGTGATGGTATGAGAAATATTTTCAGGCAATGTTGTTTCCTGATGAACAGATGTTCATAGCTAGCATGTTCTCCAGACTTGTCAGTGGGATTACTTTCTTTGGGATTACCTAAGTCATAAGTGTACATTAATAAATCTAGAAACATTAACAAACTCAAGGCCAAATTGGAGAAGAAATTGCAGTCTTATCAGACATGTTACAAGCAGCAATATAAAATCTTCATGATAGATTAGAGCAATGTAGAAACAATGGTGGAGGATATTTGATAAATATGCTATTTAAAAATTGTTAATAGGTAAAGTAGTATATTCAAATGATATCTTATACATTATATATTATTTTGTTTTATAATGATAAAATAAATATTTGAGTTCTGTTTGAAATTGTTATTTCAGTTTAAAAATCATCAGGTTTTCATGGTCTATTCTGTATTTTAGAGGTTTTTTTTCAGTGATATATTTCAGATTAACAATATATCATTCAAATCATTGATTATGAAAGCTACATCTAGAAAATATTAGTGTTTGAATAGTTAAGAAGCTTGACATCAATATACATTACATGATCTCTTGTTTGAGGATTGTGGTGTAATATTAATTGGAATCATAATATATAATAATTTTATATTTTTTTTTTTCACATAGTTTTTCATTGAAATTGCAAATATTAACAAATTTGGTTGGAAAATTTTTAATGTAATAGAACTTTTTTAAAAAGAGAAAGTAATAGATATGTTTTTGAGTTTGATAAGCAGATTTTAATTGATGCTGCCATTTGATGGAAGTTGAAATAAATGAAAAATTTGCATTAACATTTGTCACATAAATTATTAATTATTAAAATGATATATTCGTAAATTTTTATATCAGTATTGCAAATAAACAAGTTTTCTGCAATTATATGAAATATTATCATCATCATTTAATTTTTCAACTTTGGAATATTGATAATATATATTGATTTCATTATATTAACAAAACAATATAGGTAGATCTATAATTTTATAAACTAAACAAATTCCAGGTGAAAACTAAAAATTATTATAAAATTAATAAGACCATTTATTTTGTTTAAAGTTATTTTTTAATTTTGAAACTCTGGATTTTTATCATATGAACTGTTTAGAATGACTTGTATATATTTAAACAAATATATCTTTATTTTTACACACAAACATTTTATAAATGATGAAAAATTACCAAAACTTTGCATTCATTTCCCAAGAGAGAGAATCTCATTTATACAATAGAAAGCTTGTTTCTGGAGATTCTATAAACAGTCAATAATAATCTTCACAACATGGATATGTTTTCTTAAGTATGCAATATATATATTTAGGAAATATCTGATAACACAGGAAGTATCTGATTTTATAAAATAAATTTTTAATTTTCAAAATTAATTCAATAAAATGCAAATTTAAATAAATGCACATGAATTTTCCTTTTAACATAATTAAGCTGATTACATTAACTAATAATTTTAATAGATTAAAGTACCGGTAATAATAAAAAATTAATTAAATTTGATAGGTACTAGATAATTTAATTATTAATTATTTAAAAATGGTTTTGATAAGATAATTGCATTAATTGCTTTTCATGATATATTTTATGAATTTATTTCTAAAACCTTATACTAAATTTTATTATGAAAATGTTATATTAGATAATGAATAGATAAAAAAAAAAGAAAATCTATTTCAAACTAGTAAAGGACAAAAACCTTGAAATTATTGATCATCTGTCATTAAAGTACTGTAGTGAGTGAATTATTGAAAATTTAAAGTTGTAGAAAAATAGAGAAAAATTTACAAAATTTACCATTACATATTTTTTTGAATAATTTCTCTTATTTCAAATTTATTCCTAATTGTATTTGTTTATTTTCAACGTTATTTTTAAAATGCTGTAAATTAAATTTCAGATATTCTTATTTGAATTTTTGAAATATTTTCTTTTTTACAAATGGGTATTCTTTGATTTGTTTAATTGGATTTTCATTCTCTAATTAAATTTGTTATTATTCATTCCTTTTAGTTATTTGAAATGACAGAAGTAAAATTAGTATTTTATTTGTGATATTTTTATGAATAAATTTCACACAATTACATTAGCATTATCATAATTAAAAAATTCAATTAAAATAAAACTGATAAATTTATTGTCGTTCCAATTATGATAATTTTTAAGTACTGATTTTTTATTTATGAAACTGAATTTTTTTGTTAAATATTTTTTCCTCTGTGCAATCAATACTCGTGACCTAAAGATTTATGATTTGAGTTTTATACTATGCCTATACATTTGAAGGAATATTGTGTTTTATGTGTTGTATTCAAATATGAAACGATGAGTATATAATGTAATGTTCTTAGAGGATTTTTTTTTTCATGAACACTGGAAATTTTCTATTAATTACATTTTCAATATCTGAATATCTGTACATTGAAAGAAGGCTATTGAATAGCTGAAAATGTTATCTAGTTAAAGTTATATTTTATCTTTCCTATTTTTAATGTTTATTTTCTATGTTATATTGAAGGATTCATATAAAATGATATGTAATATTGAACTCTTCCGATTTACTTTGTTTTATCTCTTCATATGTTCATGTTAATGCCATAACTTCAAGATTATAAAGTTTATAGAGACTTGAAACTTTACATAAATAAAAATATCTTATGGATATGCATTGGATACGAACAGTGATTCACATTGGCTGACACATACTTGGAATAGAGAGACATGTCGATTAAAAATTTTAAAGAATTCAATAATTTTAACATCGACTTACTCGAGATTAATATTCCTGTTATTTTTAATTGAAAATTTTGTTCTTTTGTCATGCTGTATTGCTGGGTTGCATCTGTGATTCTAGCTGATTTTGATACGCTTAAAGACATTAAGGCCCTCTGCACACGGAGCGTATCATCATAGACGCGGCATCGTTTGCTTGCAGCGTCACATGTTTTCAAATGGATGTCTGTACACGAAGCAGCAGCGTAGCCAGGGCTGCCAATGCTTGGGTTTTTCCCCAAGATCTTGAGTTTTTACTTTGGGTCTTGGGATCTTGGTTTTTATTTTGAAAATTATAGAAAATCTTGGGTTTTGAATCTTATTGAGGAAATAGATACATATAATAATTATTATAATTGGAAAAAATATATATTTAGGCTTTGTTCTAGTTTTATTAGAACATTTACCTAGGTGGAAAAGCATCAGCTCATTTGATTAATGAATCTTCTGATGAACACACTGAAAGAAGATTTAAAAATGACTGTTTGAAATTCTTAGTAGAACTTTGTAATCAATTCAAGAAAAGATTTTCTTTCAGTGAAGACAGCTTGATTGCAAAACTCAATGTATTGGATCCTAAAATAGCCCTTAA
>WUQG02430552.1:0-14369 GCA_011317285.2 Androctonus mauritanicus | reverse complement strand
TTTATTGTATAAACCAATAATTTAAAAATTGACAATGTTCTAGAATCCCTTCTAACGAATGCATTCTTAAATTTGTATGTTTGAACTGAAGATGGCTGTAAGAAGCCGAAAGCGCTCCTCTTTTTTAATAAAAGTGCAAATTTCATGTGAATAAGTTTGTCAGGTCTGTTCACTTAGTGCTTACTTGGACTTCCAATTTTACATAAGCAAGTACTGATGGAAATGTCTTGTCAGTGACAGAAAAGTTGAAATAAGTTTTATTCTCTATGAATTTGAATGTGTAGGACCTGTAAATAATAGTTTTTGTAGATTCCATTTACTGAATCAAACAAAAAAGAAATTGTATAATTTTTATATTAAAAATGTGGAAAAAAAAGGATATGAAACTATTTAACAAAATCTCCCTTCTAAATTGTTGAAACATAATCTCAATCTGAACAGAAAAGAAGTCAGACATAGAATAACATAACCATGGAAAATAGAAAGAAAAACAAAAAAGAAACAAAAACAAAACAAGAGAAGTCTCTGAGAAATGGAAGTATAAAGATGGAAAAAAATAAGTCCACCAAGGAATAATAAGAGTAAAGAAAAGAGCCTCTAGGAAAATTCAGGAAAAAGAGAATCAAAATATTATTTCATACCAAAAATTATTGAGATAAAAATGCATTAGATAAACAACTATAATTAAATAATAATAATTTACTCTTAACTTACTAGTCTTTGGAATTAAGGAATTAAACAAAAAACAACTTTCCTCAATAAAAACTCAGATTGGAATCTTCCACTTCAGTTTTTCAAGAAAACACATCATTTCTTCTTCAAATATATTCTGTTTGAGACAAAGCAACCCTAGATACAATGATTAATATGTCTATTTTCTTTTCAATGCAATATTTTATATATAATAAATCTTTTAAATTTTCTTTTAAAACATTTTTCATGTCTATTTCTCCAGAATTCTGGACAACTTGTGCCATAGATCTTTTGCATCTTTAAAGTGTTTGGAACCATTTTGTTGTGATAATTAATATAAATATTGGCTCAATCCCCACAAATGTCATTGTTTTGTGCTTATGCCTTTTTTTATTATTTTTAAATTTTGTGAAAAGCTAACCTTTTTTGTTTTTTAATACACACAAACTCCTTAGAATATTTAGATTTACAACATACAGGCATATCAACATATGCAGATCCATATTTATGTAAGATTTCCCGACTCAAATGAAAAATATACTGATTGAAACCAGCTATAATCAGAAATACAAGCATTTTTGTCCTAATTTCATCATTTACCATGTGAACATGTATTTTATGTACTTATTACATTAGTTTTAATTAACAAACTGGGCCCAGACCCAGACCCCTCCTGAGAAATAAAGATGTCCTATCTCCAAAATATTAAGCAGCTGCATATAAATCAGCTAAATGGCCATCTGGTAAGATGGCCATCTAGCTTATATAATAAGACTTGTGCTTATTTTTTAATATAACTGTTTTTAATGCTATATCTTTATGACACTAGTACTGTATAAAGTATGGTCTGATGTATGCACTATATATACTTGAATATAAGCCGATCCGTGTATAAGCCTATCCTCGACTTTAGCACTTAAAATTCGATAAAAATTTGAAACCAATAAATTATGTGATCTTTGATTTTTAGTTATCAATATATTAATGTCATTTATCAAAATAAATATTTTGTTGAAACTTTAAATATATAAACAAAATAAATTATTATAATGTAAACACCAGTATATCAATATAAAAGGTAAAATTTTATTTTAACCCAAAGCAATCCAGCACAACGCGCCTACATAAGATGCTTGGATTATTGTCGAGAATTTGTGTCACAGCGCATCAGGCAGCATGCGTTGCCTATCTTATGCACTTATATAAATGCAGGTTGGAGTCAGCAGTGTGATGCACTCAATCACTTCAGGTAAAGCAAAAAGTTTTACTTTACACCAAAGTGAGATTAATGTCAGTGAACATTTATCATTAGAATGGCATACCTTCAGAAAATATCAAGTTAACGAATAGTAATAAATTTTGATAATTTACATAAAAACATTTTTTTATTGTTATTGAATAACTTTTCTAAAAAAATTTCATATTAAATTATCAGAGTAACAATTCTATTAGAATAGTACATCTATGTCACATGGCTCCCAAGAGACCATTCAAAGTTTTCATTTTCCCTTACATTGTATTTTGTCGAGTTGAGTTATCATATTCAAATCTTTGATCGTATTTTAAAATGATCATCCTAACAATGATGTCATACACTGTTAGGATGACATATGCAATGCGATTTCTAGATGTTATGTGTGCGATTTCAAAGTTTTGATTTTGCTTACAACAAACTTTTTTGATAGACTATTGTCATTTTTCAGTACAGATTTTATATTATTATTTTTTTGTTATTTTAAACATTATTTTAGTTTTTAATTTACTTTAGTTAAATATAATAAGCATTTATTGATTACTAGCAAATGAATTAAAACATTCTTAATTAATAATAATGAAAAATAAGTATATTTTTTCATCCAAATATGAATCCTAGATAAGTTTCTTGATTGATTGTCGAATTTTCGCATCGCGTTGTATTGGGCAGTGCAGCATTGCCTATCTGATTACAATATATACGCAAGTTGAAGTCAGCAGTGCAACATGCTTGATCGCTTCAGGGTAAGATAAAATTTTACCTGGTATTGTATTAAATGAATTATTGCCAAATTTTCTTCCTGGTCTTCAGGAGACATTCAATAAGTTATGGTTTTGTGTATTACTTCAATTTCTCCAGCCAAAAAAAAAAGGTTGATTTTTTGAGCTGTGTATAAGCTGACTCTCCACTTCAGAAATTTTTTTTTGAGAAAAAAAAGCTTGGTTTATACACAAGTATACACAGTATATTTTGATTAAGGAAGTTTTATATATACTGGAAGGTGTGCTCAATGTTAGAAAAATGAGGACATTGATTGATAGGCTCTGCAATGTTTAGTATGCCTATTTTTGCAAACATGCATTCAGATCTATAGTTAATTGGGTTTGTTTTGATGGCCAGACATATCCCATCAAAACAAAGTCAATTAACTATAGATCTGAATGCACATTTGTGAAAATAGGCAATCTAAACATCACAGAGCCTATCAATCAATATCCTCATTTTCCTAACATTGAGCACACCTTTCAGTATGTATAAAACTTCGTTGGTTTCAACTTACATAGAGTTTTGCAAAATAATCCACTTATAAGTTAGATTTTCTGTATTTAAAGTTTATACATCATCATCAATAAAAATGAAATATTTATAATTTTAGTATCAAAATAAATAAAGTAAGAATATAATAATTTAAATAAAGATAAATTTCTGAAAAAATAATCAATTGCCAGACTTTCAAATTTTTAATACACTGTAACAAACACTGAAAAACAAATGTCTTAAACATTGTCAGTTAATATGAAGAACTAAGCAATATTTTCATTTCTGATATAATTGATTTAGATGCTATGGCATCATATGATGTTTTCATTAGTGGTAAATTTTCAATATTAAAACTATAGTACACACTAAAATAAATAAATTTTAATAAGTACTTTATTCATTCAAAAAAAAAAAGAAAGAAAGAAAAGAAAAGAAAGAAAAGATAAGTTAATTCAATAAAAATATAAAACTTGTCTCAATCAATTCCAAAAAAAATTAAAATCAAATAATCAAATCCAAATAATAAATCTTACAATTAATACTTAAATCATACTTGTCATAAGAAACAAGTTTGATTGAGATTGAAAGCGTCTTTCTCTAAAAACCTCTAGTACAGTTCATTTTCAAGTATACCTACTTCAAATTCTCCTTCCTTATCTCTTGACTGTTTATAAATTTTTTTTGAGATAGATCTTCAACAATGTTCATTTATGCATAACATATAGATAATTATTTTTTCCTACTTACAGATGATTACAATCAATCATATCATCATCATACAAATTATTATACTGCAAGACATTTCAGGGTGAGTATCTCTAATCCAAGATCTATAACTTTTACAGTGAAAAATGTTGCAATAATGTGTGTGCAGCCATGGCAGTGTCACAATTCTGTAAACAGTCTTCAAGTGAAACAGCCAAATTAGCAAATAATTGTCCATGCTTATCTTTCTGTCTACAATGAGATTCACATTTATCAAATAGAATACCATTTTGATCCTTAGAATCCATTAAAACTCCTATATGAGCATTAAAATCACAAATAATCAGAACAGAAATGCCATCAATTAATAAATATTGGCATTTTCAACAAATGGGGTCAAAGTTGATAGTAGTTTGTTAAAACACAAATTTGGAGAAGCGTAAATTATAATTATCAGACATAAGAGTTGGTTTCCAACTCTTATGTAGCTGAGGAAGACGCCGAGAGCATTGAAAACGTTTCTGAATAAAATCTTTTGACTGCTAGAGGGCTTCTAAGTATATTAATTATAGTTTTTTGTTGTTGTGCAGTCTGTTTGAACATTTAGTACTTGTTTATCTTTGGGTAATTATTAATTAATAATTTTGCATGATTAAAATCTTTTTTATTTTGTATTATCATTTATTGTGTTCTTATTTTGTATTTTAAACACAATAAATACCTACAAACCAGTTTATATTAATTATTAATTTTATTATGATAGTCATTTTATTAAAACTGATAAAATAATTTATTTATTTAAAAAACAGAATAATTTACATTAGCTAAATTTAGCATTTTCCAATAGAACAAAAAAAATGTCATAGTTCAAATATCTATATGAGCAGTAAGATATATTAATTTATTCATTGTTTATACTATTAAATAATTATATTAAAGTTGCAAAAGTTTTTAAAAAATATATTAGATGACAAATATATCATACATATATTTGCCATGTAAAAGGCAGTTAATATAATTCTATCAAAATATAAAGTCAATAATATACAGCAGTAAATTTGATATGAAAATATATCTGATACAATCAATCATCGAAGAGACTAAGCAAGAAAAATCATTAAAAAATTATTCACGATGTGAATAATTTTTTAATGATTTTTCTTGCTTAGTCTCTTATTTTTCTTGTCTCTTTAATGATTATTTTTATTAAGTTGATAATAAAAATTTAAATTAGAGAAGTTTTTTATGAAAAACAATTTGAAGATCCTGAATACAAGAAAAATTTATTCAGATACAAATTAGAGATTACAAATTATTAAACATAACAAAATAAAATCATTGATTTAAATAAATTAATGTTGAAATAGTTTATTGATAAAAGCAAAAATTATATTCTCAATTTGAAAAATAGCAATATCAATGCAGTTCATTGATACAAAAATTCTTCATTTATAAAACAAGAGAAAGCTGCAGCATAACTCAAATATATGTTAGTATGATAACATTGTCAAAGTGAAATGTATAATTTATTGTATATAAATTTAAATTTTTCTAATAACTTTATTCATTAATTCTGCATATAAATCAAAAGAAGCCACATCAAATGAATATAGCATTAGATTAAATAATAATATAACTGTCTTATAATTATTTATATTTTATTAATCATTCAAAATGATTGATAAAATATAAATAAGAAAATAATAAGCATATAAAGTAAAAAGTATTTTCAACTAGTATCAGTCTTCATTAGCCCTCATCTTTCACAATCTTTAAATTTCATGGCTCTGTAAAAAAAATATTAGCTTTATACTTTTACTATACAAATTACTTAAATTTAGCAATGCATCAAACTCAAAATACACTCCAAATTTAAAGATTGTGAAAGATAAGAGCTGATAATGACCAACACACTGATCAAAAATGTTATCAGAGAAATACATCTGCTTTATATGCTTTGCTGATTTAATTGACACATGATTAATACTAGTAATCCTTTACTTATATGGTTACACTTTTGGTTGTTTTGATAACACTATCATAAATCAAAAATGTCTCACAATGGTAATAATTTTAATAGTAATAACAGATAATAGAATACTAAATCCTTCAAGATGATAAAATCATCCAGATTTGATCCCAGTTCTCCAAAATAATAAAATAACCTGAAATTGAACTCAGAGTCAAAGGTGTAAAATCATCTGGTTCCCCAAGGTGTAATCTTGAGGATCTGGACAAGTTTACTTCACTATATTTTTAATAAAACAAAAACTTTCTAGCCAATATGCTATGAAAACATTCAAATTTGGAATATTGTAAGAACAATCATAAGATCAAATCATAAGGAGAGCACCTGTATATACAGTAGAAGATATTACAAGAATAAAATAATAAATTAATAATCAATATCATTTTGTGAAATGTCAAAATAAATGCTTTCTTTGTAATCTGTTATTCTCATTTTTTTCTAATAAATTGATGATACACAAGTTCACATATATTTGTCCACATTGGGATATTTAATGTGTGTTTTTTTTTATGGTGTTTTCAATGTATGAATTTAGACAGCAGTATTACACACACTGTATTTGTCACTCTTATTATAATACAAAAACCAGGAATGGATATATATATATATATATATATACATACACACACCCCCACGTATCCCTCCTATAACACAATTTCCTACAACACAGTTTTGCTGTAACATGATTTCAAAATTGTGGAAACCCTCATATAACATGGTCTTTCTATAACATGGTTTTTACTTGACACATTTAAAAAATTACATTTACTCTCCTATGACACAAAACATTTTTATTAATTTTTGTAAATTATGCTATAGATACACAACACACACATAACATGCAATCATTGGAAAATACTTTGCTAAAATTAGTCATAAATGCAATTTCGCTGGTTGGCTGTGAGAGGGATGATATGCAGTTTATTTTCGATTTTGATTTGAAATTGTGTTAATTGAATTAATTTTGAAATTAAGTTAATTGGCAACCATTGAGTATTTTGTATTCCAAACATCCAGTTCCTGGATAAAAAAATAAGTTTTTATTCTTCAATAGAGGAATGTGAAAAAGAAGAAACTTTATTCATAAACTTTATTTGGGTATATGTTAAAGAATAACTGTTTTGTAGTGGGTTGTAACAGGTTAGATTACAAATTTTGTAAAGCAAGCAGAAGATACACAAACTTTAAATGCAGAAAAAAGTTTAGAAAGCAAAGTTGTTATTGCTAAAGAAAAAAACATTCTCGTTTTAATGAAACAGTGGTAAGGAAGATATAACTATTAAATGACTGTTATATAGGCTGTATACTTTTTTCCTTTAGTTTTACATATATCTTTTTTTAGTCTTACATATATATATATTTTTTCTTTCTTTGTGTTTCATATTATTAATATTCTAAATAAAAATTAAGTTTCTTATGTAGAATTAAAGAAAGTTATTTGTTTTTAATTGATTTTGGAACATAACTCCTTTTTGTATTGGATCCAGGTCTCATAAAACAGTTTCATATAACATGGTATTTTTTAGGAACCTATCTATCATTATTATAGGTGGGATACCTGTATTCAGTTTTGATGTGCATTGAGTATGGAAACTAAATATGCTATTTTACAATGCAAATACTAAATTAAATGTCACTAGGTTTGTTCTTTTATTTATATTTTTTTTAAATTTTATTTTAATTAGTAAAATTGTTTTTTAAATGCAGACAGTTTATTTTCAATATAGTTTTGACAAAATTAGAACAGATAGCAATCTTACCTTAATTATTTATGTTATAATAAATAAATGTCATGCTTTTTATTTATATTTCAATTTATTGCTAAGATTCTGTCATGTAACAAATAAAAATAAATATTTACCTGTCGCCTTTATGTTAAAACTGAATCATTGACGTTATTATATGATTAATAATAATAATTTTTGAATTCCTAAATATGAAAATGAAACAATTACATTATATGCAATAAATTAAGATTCCCAGGAATAGCATAAAAATCAGCTATAGACAAAAACAATTGGATAATATTGCAGTTTCATCCTGCAATGAATTGTTAATAGTTGATTATGTCCATGTATAATTTAACTTTTATCCGTACATAACTATAAGCTATCTCAAATTTTTTCAGCAATTATAGTGCCAGATACATAATTTAGCGCGCACAACCAATTTTTATATACATTACAGTTTTTCTAATTTCTTCTAATTAAAGCTAAAACTTTTCATTACAAACATGATTACAGGATGTTGATCAATTATTTGCATTATTTAATGAAATGACCGAAATATGATTTATTAAAAGAATATATCGAAAAAGTTAAAAATTTTAAATTTAAAACAGATTGATTTTAATAATATATTTACCTTATTTTATACACTATATCAGTGTACACGAGTACACACTCCCATCCACAGATGAGTACACTTCTATAAAATTTTTAGAGGATGCCTCCTCTCGGAAAAATTTGTCATAACCTCGAGAATCATAACTAACAGGATATGACGAAAAACGAATACCAGAGAACTAAGTGTATATAAAATATTTTTTCTGTTAAATAAACTATATATTGTATATTATTAAAATTTATATAAAAAATTTAATGTTCTAAAATTAATGATAGCATTTTTCATATTGTCTTAAACAAATTTTTTCGTTAAAAAACCAATTCATACTGCAAATCGCAAATTATATTCATAGAATTAAATTATTAATATTGACAAATTTAAAAGGACTATAAAGAATCCTAAAACATTTTGTCAAAAGAATATACTATATTTCGAAACTATCAAATTAAAAAAAAAAAACCTAATGTTTTTGATTGGTTCATCCTCTAATCTAGTTTAAAATCATGCTTAATGCAAGGTTTAATGTAATCATAATAAATGTATAATACTGTAACTTGTATCACTCAAAAATATCTAGTATGTAAAAAATAAGAGAAGCATATTAAGAAGTTAGGATATCTGTTACAATTTAAATGAAGTTATTTTCTTCAAATCGTCAGCCAAGCAGTCGCATCTAAATTGTACAAATATCCAATTTCGTAATATTACACTTAGTTTATTTTTTCTTAGATATTAGATGTTTTTGATTGGATATTGGTGATTTTTTAGTTGAAAACAGTTTTTCTGAGAAAAATACTTTAACGATAATATGTTAATAAATCGTTAAATATGCTTTTCAATTGATTAAATAGAAATTTTTAGTGGGCATTAAGTAATGTAGTAGACTGATAAACTCTCTAATGTGATATAACAATATATATATAAAAAAAAAAAAATCCCTAGGCTATTAGCGGAGACACTATATATTGTAAAGCAATCACAGTATATTTTGAAGAACTAAACATCCTTTTCAGTGCTTGGATATGAATTCTAATGAACACTTAGGATACACTCTTCGATATATAGTAGTTTCTGTCACTCTTCAAAATCGAATTTTCAAAATTTATTTTAGGAAATAGAATATTTTTATATATAGTAATTTATATTTCCTATTATGCGTTTAAAGCGTATTTATGCATAAGTTAACGTTCAAATGCTTGTCCTTTGATATATTATTTAAAATGTAAACTGTTAGTAATTTTTTTATTAATTCTTAAATATTTATTGTTTAATTGAAGCTGTCATCTTTTAAATAATCTTCTTTTAATATTTTATAATTATTTAAAAACTTGTAAAAGATTTTGTTTTTAAGTAACTATACTTATTGTATAATTACTGTACTCAGTTTCAATTTTGAAATAAATTGTTTCAACCCTAACCATTACATTGATTTATTGGTAAAAGTCCAGAATATTGAAGACACAGTAAGAATAGCACCGATTAAAAAATGATGATAAATTGAATAAAGTTTTCAAAATAACCATACTATATCTGGACATGGAATGAGAAAACGGTCAATGAAATTTCGATATAAAAAGTACTAACTGTGCTCAAAACTTGAATCGGTACGCGACGCCATCTTGAAAAGTTGCCTTGAAAGCTGAGTTTTTGGAAAATTAGTCTCTCACTGGTTGAAAATCACTGTTTTAATACAGTGATTTTCAACCGGTGTGCCGTGAGAGAATCTTAGGTATGCCGCGAAAATTTTTAAAAATCATTAATTAAATTCTTTTCGAAAGAAGTCCAAAACACAATAAGTGCACATATCAAAATTAAAATCTCTTTAAATTGCATATACGAATATATCATTATTATAATAAACCTATATATAATATAGTTAAAAATATATATGCATAAGCTAGCTTTTTTTTAATCATCATAATTTAAGTGTGCCGCAGAAGTTTAATTACCATAGGTTCAAGTGCTATGAGATAAAGGTTAAAAAACATTGCTTTAACACAACAGAATTGTCGACTCGAATCATCAGTCATCAGGGGGGCGAATCTTTTTAATTCTCTAATGTGTATAATTTTTAGAATGAATTTTTAATACAGCAGAATTGTCGATTCGCATTTTTAATTCTCTAACATGTATCATAGAGCTATGTATCATAGCTGTATGATAGCTGTACATGTATCATACAGCAGAAAGAGTATGATTTAACAATTTCAGAACTATATTAGAGAATAGCAAATACTATATTTACATTTTTTCTTTTGCAAATGACAATTGTCATTTACTTCTTTCCCGTCGTGTTATGCATCTAGTTATCGCGCGAAACAGCCACACAGCTCTCAAAATGGCTTCGCGCAGCGATTTAATCATGTTCAGCTATTTCAATACTTAAGGCGGTTTCACATAGCCAGCGACAGCGATTTGCTATGCGTTAAAATCAGCGAATTGGATTCTGAGATAAAAGTAGCAACTAAAATATAGCTGCAATTGTAGTTGCGATAAAGTTGTACTTATGACAATAACAGCGAATCTTCTAGCTATAAATCACTCCTATAAGTTGGCAACGTGGCTGTACGATTAAATAATAAAATACGTAAAGAAAATAACATAATGTATCTCTCTCTCTGGAGTCAAACAACGAATTAATCTATTTTCTATAGTTTTATAGGGGAAATATTGTTGCGCAATTCGACAGTTTCTCAATTCGACAATAGTTTAACGACGGATTAGTATCGAATTGCGAGGTACCACTGTTATCAATTTATTTATATTTCGGATATAGTTGGATGGATGTCAAGTAGATAATGTAAGGAATATCTATATTTCAAATTGATCGAAATCAGTTGAACGATGCAACTTGTATGAGAGTTCATAGTAAAATATTTCTTAGTTCCTTCTTTTTGGCTCAATTAGGCTGAAATTTTCAGAAGGCTATGGATAGAATAAAAAATATTTACATTCCAGCTCTACTTGAAATCAATAGATGTAATCTTAGAGGCGTTTCTAAAGATGATATAGAAAAGGGTGATTGTTTCTTCATTTTAGCCCAATTGGATCAAAATTTTTAGGCATAAACCTACATTATAAATTTTATCAAAAATGTTTTCTTTGTTATTTTACATCGCTTTCCGATCAGCAGTTACTAAGCAGTGGGACATTCCAGTATCACTCCTCCAACCATTCAGCCCCTCTCCAAGGATGTGGGTGCAGTCCATGGTTGGAACTGGACCCGCCCCTTAGTAATCTCTGATTGGAAAGGAGCATAAAATATGCAAAAAAAAAAAAAACCACTCCTCCAATGAGATCGGTCTTCAGGTTAAGATTAGGATTCAATCAGCTCTGAACTCCTCTTGGAAAAATCTGGAGGTGTGGCCCAAGAATTGAACTCGAATCCTCCATGTGATAAGCAAACGATCCATTTGGCCTCCTATCAAGAGATTGAATAATGCGATATATAGAGATAACAGAAAAGGGAACCTCATATTCTTATATAAACAATGTAGAAAACTACTACACCTCTTATTTTGACCTGATTGTGTTTTTAGGAGATCTCAAGTGATCCAATAAATATCTATAATCCAAATTTCATCAAAATCAGATGATGATAAATCTTTTTATAAATTATTAAAACATACACAAATTTACAATTTTAAAAGTTTTAGTTAATTTTTAGTAATAAAAAATCGATATCTATTTTGTTTACAATAA
This sequence comes from Androctonus mauritanicus, assembly GCA_011317285.2. NCBI lineage: Eukaryota > Metazoa > Arthropoda > Arachnida > Scorpiones > Buthidae > Androctonus > Androctonus mauritanicus. Next base: position 2,379 of record WUQG02430552.1, on the reverse strand, counting down.
GCCAATTTATCGTAATTACTCAAATTACGATAACTTTTTTCATCCCATCCAAATTTTGTGACACAGTATTCTTTCCAAATATAGTATTAGTAATGGAAAAGATAGAAAACAATACACACAATATAGTCTACTATTATTTCCAGAAAAACAACATGCTTTTGTTCTCCATTATATTTTCTTCTGGGTTTTTCAAATATAGTGAAATTTATTATATCTAGCATAACAGAACCTGAAAGACTAACTCGTAATAAGCTTTATTCGTTATATTGGAGAACGTAAAAACATCCAAATGCATATCATTTATTTTACATATGCTTTTTACGTGTAAATATTTACCCATCGATGTGTTTACCTAATATTATTTTTTTAAACTCTGCAAAGATCATGAGAAATTTAAAATACTATAACTTTTTTTAGCTCAAATAAAAGAAAAAAGAATCAATAATAAAAACTGGAATGCGCTTTATATTTGAATTCAAATATAAAGCGCATTCCAATTTATTTTCCATTATTGAAATTTTAATAATGAAAAATAAAAATTTATACAAGATGTTCGTTACCGGAAGCACACCGTTTATTGTTCTTATACGTTTTAATTATTAATTTATAAATTAAATGTGGTCTACATGTACGATGCATTTTCTACTGAACTATATTTTTTTCACGTATGGTATTATAAAATGCAATTTAAACAGTCGATTTTTATTAAAATCTTTTACTTCTGCTTTAAATTACATTACGAAAAAGTATCGTATTTCCCCGGATCCATTTATTTAACATGCAGAAAAAAATTTCTATTGTTTATATAATGCATATTTATTGATTTTTAAATATAGATAATGCTACTATCTACAAAAATACATTGATAAATTACGCAGTTAAAATAGTGATCTACACTAATGGTCTTCAAAGTATGGTGCATGCGTGCACCATACTTTGAGAACCAGGGACGCGTAAATTTTCAGGGGTGCATGAATTTTGCTGGTCATAATGAATCTGCTGTGGAATGCATGCTGTTATTCTGTAGGATGATCGGTTTTTTGTTTAGTTGCATTTCCATTCCGTCCGTTGTGGCAAAACGTTGCATTTTGATGTTTTCCACCTTTTATTTTGCTGTTATTCAAACAGCGAGTTATATAGAGATTTTCTTCTAAAATTCCTCTGAGAGTTGTTAGCAGCTAAACACTTTAATAAAAATCAAATCAGAAAAATTACTCAAATTTTTATAACTTCTTTTCTAAATTTTGATAAAATTATATGACATATTATTTTGTTACTAGATACGGTAATTATGCATGTACAGGTAATCCTCAATTTACGATTCGCACTTACGACGGCCAAAAATTATTACTAAAAATTCTCTAATTCAACTTTACCGCTTGCATATACATATATATGTTATGGACAAAGTGATTAATACAGGCATTATTTATAATATCTAGTTAATATGAATAATGACAAACAAAATCGGGCATTGTAATAAATTTAAAAAATTTAATCATATTACCAGACACCTTGGTATCCAGACACCTTGGTAACAGTTACTCCAGATAATCGACGCTTTATTATATCTACATACGATTAATTACATCAAAATCTTTAATAAATCAACAGGCACTATATAATAATTAGAATTATTATTAAAATAGGTTTATTTTGGCAATTTCTCTACATATAACAAAATAATTTGTGAAAATTTCATAAACTATTTTTGAACGGTAAATATTATCTGTTTTAATTAATATTAACAAAATATATTATTAATAAAATTTTATAATTCTGTCAACATTATGATAAAATCATAAAAATCAACTTAAAAGATGAGGAATGATCACTCCTCTCCTCTCCGATCCTATCGCTTTTAATATAATCACCACCACTTTTCCCGATCATATGATAGCAATAATAGAGAGTTTGCGGTAAAGCCTTTTTCTATACAGTATACTATCCGATACAGTACAGTATACTGTACCGAAATTTATATGGCAAAGTGATTGCGGTAGAAGTTATACTGTATATTATGCAGAGGGCGCTGCAGAATATAAACAATGCGTTACTGATAGAAAAGGAACATGGAGGTAAGAGATAGATGGAGTCGGCATGACGTCACTAAAATTGAAGCCGGATATGGGTTGACCAAGATGGCCGCCTTTTTGACTAACATTTGAAACGTTTGAGTTTAAAATTCAAACAATCGTTTTTCACGATAAAATCTTTGTAGAAATAAAAAGATTTTTAAAATACTTTCTCAACTAAAACATTAAAACTTCCGATATGTTTTTCTATAGTTACTTATTCTTACAAAACTAAATGGGATAAAAATAGACTAATCAATTACAGTGAATCAAGTAAAATAGAATATTAACCAATAACACATTT
>WUQG02430551.1:0-37798 GCA_011317285.2 Androctonus mauritanicus | reverse complement strand
GGGTTGATTAGACTTCACACAATATTAAAATTACTCGCTGTTTATGTCACGTTTTCTCTATAAGTGCAGTGTATAAGGTTTCTATTGTCGATAGTTGGTTGTCAACAATTTATCACTAGTGGTTCTATTATCCATGAGATTTTCGATGTTTATCGATAATGATATCTGCATTAGTAACCATTAAACAATAGATATACTTTAATGACTTGTCCATATTATGTTACGAACTAATTAGCGATAATCAAAACTACCGCAAAATAATAATAACTAAAGATAAGAATTTGATTTCTCAAATCATATTTGTTTACTTATAAATCATTAATAACCGCGATCACTTCTTCTCTCATCAATGTGATCAATGTTAAGAATTACTAATTAACTATGGTCTGAAACGAAGATTTAACGTTGTTCTTGATGAGAAACTGCATAAAAATGTTTCTTGGTTTGGTATTGAAGTTGAGGAACGAAAGGTGAAATTACTTAGAAATTTATCGAAATGGAAATCACGTGGCACACCACCGGATAATTGAATTTTGATATAAAATCAGTTTATACTAATGCAATTTTTCTAATTTAGGATTAATTCGATGAAATGCGATTATAGTGGATACTAATCTTTTCGTGTGATAGATAATTTCATGGAATCTTAGAATTGACTGTTTCAATAAAATAGAGCACAGAGTATTATGGATGGAGAAGAACGTTTGTTTAAATTGTATAGTTTTCAAAAATAGTTGAAGAGATCGTATTTTTGCAATAACACAACAAAAAACATTCAGAATAATTGAAATTTAAATTAATTTGTGATCCTTACAGAAGAGCGACGTAATTTTTTAAAAATCAAAGCAATAAATTGAATATTATCAACAAAATTATAAACATAATTTTTTTGAGAATAAATATAGATATGCTTGAAATACAACAATCTATTCAAACATTCTCAATAAAAACTACAGATAATGCTTGAAATACAGCAATGGATTCAAACATTCTCAATAAAAATTACAGATAATGCTTGAAATACAGCAATGGATTCAAACATTCTCAATAAAGGTTACAGATAATGCTTGAAATAGTGCAATGGATTCAAACATTCTCAATAAAAATTACAGATAATGCTTGAAATACAGCAATGGTTTCAAACATTCTCAACAAAATTTGTTGAGAAAGTTTGATTCTATTGCTAAATTTCAAGCATTATCTGTAATTTTTATTGAGAATGACTGAATCCAATTTTGTATTAAAAGCATTATCCGTTAATTTTGTTGAGAATGTTTGAATCTCTTGTTGAATTCTCCTTTATCGAATTGATATCTCGCGGTTTATTATCAGAAATTGAAAACTCAAGTTGCTAAAGTTGGATTGGAGGATTATGCGAAACACGCATACATATAATCGATTGTAAAATGAGATGCAGATGGCCATAACTCCATTAAAAATAGCTTGCGTACAGTAAACGAACTTAATTTTGGTACTGGATAACATAATAAGATTAAACAGATATATTTAATAGCGACCATGCACTTAAAAATGACTTCGCTATGGAAACTAAGGTATTTCTCAGTACACCAAATTATGCACTAATAAATAAATTAATTAATTAAATATCTTTTATACGTGACCTTTCCTTGTTATCGTAAAATATATAAATAAAGAAAAATACATGAAAAATAAAGAATAAATAAAAAAACAACAGATTTGGCTGATCTTCAATACAGGTAGCTTCATGTTTTAAGTAAACATGAACTTTTATTCTGAATTAATTAATCTCACATTTTGCAATCCATATAAATTTATTTTTTAAAAGGAATATAACCTTCTGAATTATCATGGAAATTTTCACGGTTTATAAATAATAATTTCTGACTTTAAAATTAAACAAACCGACTTGAAGAAATTCTATTCCAAACAAAGCAGTCTTAAAAAAAATCGATAAAAGAAAGGATGACATTTTCACTTTAAATTGAAATTCTGCTTACAATCACTAACGGACGATAAAGCAAAGTATAAAGTCCACTTTCAGACATTCTTTTCCCATCGTGTATCGATTCTAAAAGTGCAGCACATTGTTTTTATTCACTGGCACCGCTATTCGATATCGCCAAATTCGAAATGGGGATTTAAGTGTTGATAAACAAAATCGTGTGAAGTAATACGAAGTAAATGCGAAAGTGACGTCATTTTTCAACTTTATTTCTTCTATTTATTATCCTAATAATTCAATAAAACATTTCTTTACTTCATAACGAGCATGTGTGCTTCAAAATCTATTCTGCCACCAATGTTGCCCATATAACGTATTCTTGAAGCAACATAAAATAATATCATTAATTTCCTACTATATCATCTTCAAGCCTTAATTTTCTGATTAGAGCTCAAATATAGAAAACTGGAAAAAATATAAAAAATCGGTTTCAACTCCTATATATTTCTGTACGTGTTCGATTCTTTGAGAATATCTTAAACATCAAGCGATGCATTTAAAAATAAATTAATAAATTATAAAAATATCCAAAAATATCTAACAATGGTAAAAATTTTAAACTAGAAACTACGTTTAGATATCTCAAACTGGATTCCATATGGCAGGGTTGATAAGAAAAATGCACAAGTAGTATTCAGGGTAAAATATCTGGTCATACATCTTGAGTTTCTTATCGTGATAAGAGGGTGATATGCAGCATCCTTCAATCAGGAAGACTTTTAAGTCGTCCGTTTATCAATGAAATATCACTTTTCGTGAAGGGACAGAAATGTCAGCGGTAATAACATTCTTTATGGCTGTAGAACATCTGCATTCAAGCAGTTTCTGATGCACGATCTCAGAGGAGAACCTACAATTATCATGGCAAAAAATATATATAAAAAGAATGGAAGAATATCCAATTTATGGAAACATTATACATTTCGCATCCTGTCGAAAAGATTTCTATCTTTCGAGATATATTGGACAGAAAAAATAAATAAATATCAGCAAGTGAGAGTTTAGTTCTGTTGCAGTTTTCATTTCATTAAGAAAAACGAGAGAGGATGAAATTTGAAACGTTACTCTCGAATGCATCAAAGTCCATTCTTTGTCTTAATTTTGATTTATTAAAGAAGAATCCGACATAAAAGAAACGTTATCGATTGTGTTTCTCGTGAAAATGGACGTATGAGAAAAGAATTTTTAAGCATGTTACCACCGAGACAACCTACAAGATTTCTCCTTATAATTAAATTATTAACGTTAATTACGATGCGAGTAATCTCGAAATTCTTCGCAATGTTTAGTTTATAAAACTTCTTAAATAAAACAATCTACAACAAAAGTTTTAATCATCTAAGAATCATCGTTCTGTAAGAATTTAACCACATCATTACTGGTTCCATAACAAATCATAGTCTATAATTAACATCATTTTACATAAAATCGTTGCAGCTATTCACAGTACGTAATTTGGCGAATATTCTTAACTAAACTCAACAGAAATTATGCAAATCTATCAAAAAAAAAAAAAAATGATTGTACTCTTCGTTATTTTCTAATTAATTTATTTCTGTGTGAAGAACTTCCGTAATAAAAGTGAAATATTACAAGTTGATCTAATGTTGCAATTTTGAAGCGAGTGACACGAAGAAGATGTATCGTTGGCAATTGTTCGTGTATACTAAAAACACGTAGAGGTTTTTCTTTATTCAATACATCACTCCACCAAGGTGCGGTAATAGCTTTTATAGTCAGGTAGTTCTTCTCCAAGTTTCGAGCCAACTAAAAGAGCTTAGAGAGAAACAGCAGCAATTTTTTTAATAAATTTATGTTTTTGTCTAATTCATTAAATTTTATTTAGATATGTCATCCTGTTATAAAAAAAAACACCACAGATCAATATCACTGAAAGTTATTTGTTATAAAATAGTAGAGTTTCGAATTTTTATTGAATTTATACGGTTTCTTTTCTTTCATAAAACTTCTATGTGACCTTTTAATCTATTAGCTAGTATTGCACTGAAGAACCTCTTATTTTTGTCCACTTCTTTCCTTATATAAGAATTACATTCTTGTATACAATCACTTTATTGATCTCTTTACAGTCTTCTTTAGTCTTTCTGTTTGCTCTAAACTTTCCTGGCTTCTGGAATATTGACAACTTTCTATGAGATCTGAACAGTCGTTCAACCTCTATCGAGGCAAAAAAAAAAGTCCAAATCGTTCGTTAAAAGAAAGACGTCAAAGATAACCATATTTTGTATATTAACATGCAACTAACCACTCATACAGTATTCTTCATTCAAGAGCGATACACTCAACGCGTAAACGAGTGCGAAAGATGATAATTAGAGCATAAAAAGTATCTATCTGTCATTTTAGACTTGTCACTTTAGGGTGTGTCTAACCAGACTAAAATATTAACTTAATGAATTTTTGCAATTGTTGCATATCTGCATACTGTCTTTTTTTTCTACCCGATGCACTAACTCAACAACAATTACCTTAATTGCGTGCTATTTACGACAGAAATAGCTTTAAAAGTTACCTCGTAAACTAAGTTCAACTCGAGTAAGTCAACAGATAAAATTCTTCTTCTTTTATACACGTTCTGCAGGAAATTACTTCCTTTCTACCGTCTCGCTGCTACAGAACTCCGTGACTCTGCAGTTTGTTAATGAATTAGCAAGGTGAACCACTTTACCTTAAACTTCCATTACTCATAAACTCATTTAAAGAATGGAGAGTCTGCTGCTCTTTCATCACTGTATAGATAGATGAATGGGATTACTTTCACAAACTTCAGAATCGATTAATCTAGACATTTAATAATCTAAACATTATTTTTTTAAATTAATATTCCCTCGACACTTTAATGATGTTTAAAAGATTTTTCTTCTCTGTTAAAATTTAATATATAAAAAAAAATCTAAACTATTTTATAGCCAAACAAATAAATAATAATTCTGTATAAAAACAATAATTCTCTTTTTACTATATTTATTTTATATCATTCTGATAATAAATGTGATATAACATTTTATATATATCACACTGATGCATTATTGATATATATATTTAATAAATGATGACTCTATACAGTCTACTTGCCAGAAAAATTATTGTGATCTTAAAAATCCTTAGCTTTATTGAGATCTTTCAATGCCAACAATAAAAAAAAAGATATCTCGACGAAACTTTCGTAATTAAGAGATTAATCAAAAAATCTAAATAAGCCAATTTAAAAAAAAAAAATCATTAAATTATGTGACGTTGTAGTCAAAAATATCTTCAGGCAGAAGTGTTTATTAAACGTGTTATAAAAATAATTCCTTTGTTGAAAAATAAGATTTTCGTTAATTAAAAATATCTTGAAAGATTATAGGGATATTTAATGATATTTCGTGTAATTTACTTAATTTTTATACAAAAAAAAAAAAAATAGGTAAATTACAGTAGAAACGAAATCGAAATGATTCGCATAAATAATCTTTTTCACATTTTTAATCTGTTTCGTTTATTGGTGAGTGAAAAAGTGAAAATGATAATTTAATTAATTACATCAGTTTCGTCAGAAAATTGTTAGTTTCGTTACTGTTGAAATTTATCTATTTTCGGTATGTAAATTAAATAAATTTCAAAGAATATCAGTAGAAATATCCCTATATTTTTATTTAATGATATTTCGTGTAATTTACTTAATTTTTATACAAAAAAATTAGGTAAATTACAGTAGAAGCGAAATCGAAATGATTCCCATAAATAATCTTTTTCACATTTTTAATCTGTTTCGTTTATTGGTGAGTGAAAAAGTGAAAATAATAGTTGAATTAATTACATCAGTTTCACGAAGAAAGTTGTTAGTTTCATTTCTACCAAAATTTATCTATTTTAGGAATGTAAATTAAATACATTTCAAAGAATATCTGTAGAAATATCCCTATATGTTTATTTAATGACATTTCTTATAATTTACTTAATTTTTATACGAAAAAAAATTAGGTAAATTACAGTAGAAACGAAATCGACATGATTCGCATAAATAATATTTTTCGTTTATTGGCGAGTGAAAATAGCAGTGGCAATAGTTTTTTTAAAACCAAAAAATAAAAATAATAATTAAATTAATTACGTCAGTTTCACGAAGAAAATTGTTAGTTTCATTTCTACCGAAATTTATCTATTTTCGGAATGTAAATTAAATACATTTCAAAGAACATCTGTAGAAATATCCCTATAATGGTTAATTAGCGAACAGCGGGATTGTGATGTTTTTATTTTTTTTAAGGAACTCACCTGCTGTAATTAAAGAGTTGTTTATAAACAAAACTTTAATGATAGCAAGAGATTCAAATCTTTTTTTTGTAACTACCGAGTGAGGAAAAAAAGATAATTTGTTTCTTATTCAGAAATAAATTCGAGTATATAGTTCTCATGTTTTTTTAAATAACTTTTTAATGATCGTTAAAAATTTAAATAAATTTTGAAAACGCCAATTAGAAAAATTTTTTACCAGTTTTGTTTACCATTTAAACTTTATTCTGCGGCTTAAAAAAAAAATTTAATACTTTCTCAATTCGTACTTTTATATTTTTGAACAATAAACATTAAAAACGAACATTAAACACGATATATGAATCATGTTTAAAGACTTTCTCCATCACTTTTTTCCTGGTAATGGAACATTAAATACGAATGCCTACAATAAAAACAATAGAAAAGTTTGAATTGTTATTTATCATCTCCATGGATATGACTTGAATAACTTTCTTCGTCATGAAAAAGTGAAGTCTATTTCGGAAATTTCATTGATTAAGTAGGATTCCTGTCAATTCTAGCAAATAATTATTGTAATTAGAAGGAGAATCATGGTCATAATTAGTTTTATCGAAGTTATGCGAGTATAAATCTCGATTTAGCAATTACTTTCGATCATTCGTATTCGGTATTATGAAATTATTTTACAGGGGAGTTCCGATTATCCGGGTAACGTGGACCGAACTACTTCGGATAATCAAAACTCGGATAATAATGCGGAAGGTTTGATAAATTATTATTATTAAATAAACTGAATTTGAATACATTAACATGATAATACACTTTCTATTTTTAGATTACACCTTTTGAATATAATGAAATTATAACTGAACATTATGCTTTCGGAATATAATATCTTCTATTATATAATGTAAAAATAAATTGCTATTCGTGCCTATTTTTTTGTAATAAAATAGTTATAATTAAAAGTGTTGTATAATAAAAATATATTTTCAATTTTATGTGCAACTATTTTATTATAAAAATAAATAAATAATAAAAAATTCAATCAGATGAACTGTTATTCACTTCAAATAATATTGAACATAGGTTAAATGAGACTCGATTAATCGGGACTCTACTGTATTACTTTTTATGGTGAGTATGACTATTTAAAGATTTTTACAACCTTACAGTTCAATTTTTAACATTTCGTTTAACTTTATATATTGAGAATATGAACATTTCTCTATAAATAGCCGAATTGTTTGAATGACCTTTTTTTCTCTTTATTTTCTTTTTTTATGCCTTTTCCAATCAGTCAAATTAATAATACAAATTAGTAAGTTTAAGGTTTTAGATTAACGATTCACAATGTTTTTTAATGGATCACTTCTTTATTAGTAAAGAAAAATAGTATTCATCTCTTTAATCAGTAAAGAATAACAGCATGCACCTCTTTAATCTGATACATGCACTTCTTTAATTAGTAAAGAAAGACAGTATGCACTTCATTAATCAGATGAATAGTACACTTCTTTAACCAGACGTATGCACTTCATTAATCAGATGAATAGTACACTTCTTTAACCAGACGAATGCACTTCTTTAGTCAGTAAAGGATGACAGTATGCACCTCTTTAACCAATAAAGAACAACAGCATGCACCTCTTTAATCAGTAAAGACCAACAGCATGCACCTCTTTAATCAGTAAAGAATGACAGCATGAATTTCTTTAATCAAATGAACATTGTACTTCTTTAATCAGATGCATGCACTTCTTTATTCAGTAATGGATGATAGCATACACCTCTTTAATCAGTAAAGGATGACAGTATGTACTTCTTTAATCGGCAAAGGATGACAGTATGCACTTCTTTAATCAGTAAAGAATAACAGAATGTACCCATATACAACTAACATATATTATGATGGATAAAAAACTGGCATTTCTAAGGTTATGAGCACCACAGTTTGGAAGTCAGTTTGGAAGTCTGATGACTTCCAAACTGTGGTGCTCATAACCTTATGATAACTGTTTATGTTTTAGAAATAATATTGTTAAAATTTTAAAGAAATTTCTTATAACCCTACTTTATTTTTTCAAATTATTTTAATAATAATATATCAGGTATAATGAATTAAATATTGTATAAATAAATTTCTGCTATTAGTGCAGTAAGAGGTTCACAAGGAAAATTATGAAGCCTGTTTCTTTTTTAACTATATTATGAACATTGTTAGAATTATCTCGAATATATTCATATCTAAATATTTTAAACAAAAAGTAGCCTTTAAGATTTATTCCTCATCAAACTTTAAAATTGAGACATTTTTTACATTATATTTCATGTATTTATCTTCTTCGTATTGAAAAGTTTTAAATACGAAAGAGTTTCCCGTAACTTTTATTGTTAACGTGACAACATAAACATATTAATTTAATACGTTAGGAACTGTTATCCGAATATTAATCATCCGGAATTCCGGTTTATTCAGATAGTTTCTTCGAATTTCTATTTAAAAAATTTAATTTAAAATTTCTTTCTTCTTTGTAAAATTTATTATTCAATGATTTATCCAAAAATGGAAGGTAAGGAATTAATTGAAATTAACTCCATTGTCAATGTAATCCTATAACGCTGGAAACTGCTCTTGCTATATTTCTAATGTAAATAAAATCTCAAATGTCATTATTGCGAATTTTAACAATAATTTTACCATTTTCAGAATTATTCGGTTTTTGTTTATCTGCTTGATATTTATTCCATCAAATCTGGATAAACGGAGTTTTTAAACTCAACAAATATGGACTCTATCCTAATATGGGTCTTACTTAGTTTTTACTTCATTTGTATTCTCATTATGATGCTATCAGAACTTATTCTGTTAAACAAGAAGTAATGACCTACTGCTTCTTGTAAACAACAATATGAAGAATGTTGTTCTTTACAATAAAACATGCTTTCTTCATGTTGTTATTGTATATGTTCTTCATGTTGTTGTTATGTGAATGTAGGTCACTCATATTATGGCTAATTCACGCTTTCTTTATGTTGTAAAGAATAATATGAAGAAAGCATGAATTAACCAAAATATGAGTGGCTTATATTAAGACAACAACAACATGAACATAAAAAACATGTACAATATTTCAATATTTCTTCTATTAGAATTTTCAATAATCAATATTTCTGTTATTAGAATCCCAATTTTTATTATGAGATATACTGAAGGATTTTTTAAGTTACGCTTTATAGTACGGCCAAAATATGGGTTTCTGTCTTAATGTGGACCATTCATATTTTGGCTAATTCATGCTTTATTCATGTTGTTGTTTACAACATGAATAAACCATTTATTAGCCAAAATCCTTCAGTATATCTCTTAATAGAAATTGGGATTCTAATAGCAGAGATATTGATTATTGAGGATTCTAATAGCAGAAATATTGAAATATTGTACATGTTTTTATGTTCATGTTGCAGTTGTCTTGAAATAAGCCACTCATATTTTGGTTAATTCATACTTTCTTCATGTTATTGTTTACAACATAAAGAAGGCATGAATTAGCCAAAATATGAGTGGCCCATATTAAGACAGAAATCCATATTTTTGCCATACTACAAAGCATAACTTAAAAATCCTTCAGTAAAACTCTCAATAAAAATTAGGATACTAATAGCAGAAATATTGATTATTGAGGATTCTAATAGCAGAAATATTGATTGTTGAGGATTAATATTGAGGATTCTAATAGCAGAAATATTGAAATATTGTACATGTTTTATGTTCATGTTGTTGTTGTCTTAATATAGGTCACTCATATTTTGGTTAATTCATACTTTCTTCATGTTATTGCTTACAACATTAAGAAAGTATGAATTAGCCAAAATATGAGTGGTCCATATTAAGACAGAAATCCATATTTTTGCCGTACTACAAAGCGTAACTTAAGAATCCTTCAGTAAAACTCTCAATAAAAATTAGGATTCTAATAGTAGAAATATTGATTTGGAGAAATTATATAATTTATTATATTTTATTGCTTTTCGAACTGAAAAATTGTTCTCGAAAATGAAAAGAATTCAAGGAAAATACATCATAGATTAAAAATTCAGATATGGTTTAAACGTATCGCCACTCTAATTACCAATTTCAGATTTATACTAATAAGTTATTTCCGTGTTATTAAACTTTAATATTCCTCCAGACAGATTATTACAGTCTTATGATCTACTTTGGTATGTTCACGGTAATGACTCATCTTTCTATAAATATTTCTATTTAATACAGTTATAACATAGCTTTGGTTTAGTTGTTTTATCACAAAATCATAATTCATCAAATTTTACTCTATTGCTTCTACGGTTAAAGTTATTAACAATAAACTCTGTGGTTAATAACCATCGTAAATAATAATGATAATAATAGCAATTTCCTGAAAATAAATATTGAAACATTAAAAATTATCATAATTTTACGAAAAACTACGCTTCTACACAATTTTACATTTTTATAGTTTTTACGTCATAGTCGATATGTAAAATTTGTAATTTAAGATATATTTTTAAATTTTTATTAAAGCTAAAATATTGTTTTTCAGAAAATTAATTGTATAAGTTAGAATTTATATAACACAATAAAAATAATTAAAATTTATTTAAAGATTTTTTAAATATTAGAATTTTAATTTATAGACACCACTATTTTTATTCTTTGATTTCATAAATAGCCAATAATTTAATACTTTCGCGTTAATTAATGATTTAATAAGGTTTCATTAGCTGTGTTGCTAAGCTGTATCTGTAAAATGTGTTAAATGGGAACACGGGAGATTTCCTATTTCGCGATTTTTGTGTTCTGCAGTTTCAGAAATATGCCAATAATGAAAAATTTCTACGCGAATAAATTTTCATTAAATTATATTTTTGTAAAAATATAAATTATAGCCTTAAATTTACCTATGTTCGTAGTAAGTATTAATTTTATTTATCGATTTCGTTTAACAATGAGCGCTGTTCCTATACACCAAAGTTAAGCATTGTTGGAGTTACGCTATTTTCAATTTAAACGAAAATTTTCTGAGGGAATTAACCGTATAAATAAGGAACCACTGTCTATTATTTAAGTGAACAATGGTCTCGACGTGATGTATATGTAAATTTACAAACATAGTAATTTACATTTGAAAATTAATTAATTTTAATAAATCCTTGTTTCGTTCTGATCAATGAAATTTAAATAATTGATAATTTCACCAAAATTTTAAAAATATAGTAGGATTAATCGACTAATTGCATCGTTGCGTGAAAAACATTAAAAATTACTTTTTTTTCCTAACAAAAACCATTAGCTACCATATTTTCTTCTTAAGTTTTGTAAAATTTAATCATTTTTTTAAACTGAGATCATTATAACTTACTACTAGATAACAGATTAATAGAGCTGATGATATATTATCTCTGTGTTATCTACAATTTATAATTATCAGTCATTTTTAAGTACCGTGAACGGAGCAAAAGACTGTTTTTTTCATAGGCATTTCCTTGATTTTCTATGTAATGTTTTATTCTCTCGTCTTTCTTTAAGAGACAAGAAAATCATTAGAACTCTAGTCTACCGGTGTAGAACATCGTTACGACTTCATTATCATAAGCCAAGTGTGCACTTATTGCTACCAGAGTATCAATACTTCACCGAAATCACCTAAGAATAAATTAATTTTCAGTTCTATACACTACGTCAAAGCTGAACGAGTCACTTCAAATTGCAAATGCATAAATACAATAAATCAAACAGATCAAATATTCTTAAGAAATATTTTAGGAAAAAGAAGCAAAAAAAAAAAAAATTAACGAAAGCTAGCGATTTTCTACAATTAAAGTCAAAGGTATTTGCACTTCGAATATTATTAATTGCCGCACTGCTGCATGAACTAATACGTAAAGAGTTTAATGTTTTAGAAGCACAAATTATTTATCAAGTAGAGAAATGAGTTTCCGAAACTAATTATAAAGTAATTATCTTTTTTATCAACTTAAAAGGATGAACCATGCTTGAAAAGAAATGGTTTTGATTCGAATTATTAAACGTGGAAGAGAGAGTAAGGCGAAACTATATTTAATTATTATAGAAAAACATTTTTTCTTTTTTCGTAATTTTTACTTTTAAGGCCTCTTTCATCTTAGATTGGTTTTGAAAACCTTTAGTTGTAACCCGTTAAAAATTAAATTAACGGAGATGGATGGAAGTAGTGCGGCAGAATGGTTCATTTATTATTGATGTTGCGTGTGTGCGCGATCTTCTGTATTTTGATTTTAAAAGTTTCTCTCAGACTTTGCACGTTTCCCACTGAAAGGATCAAATTTACCTCATTCCTGTCTGCAATCGTTCGATAATTTGCTGTTATGACGATAAATAAAAACATGATAAGTACTTTTCTCGTTTAGTAGAATAAGCATTAATTTACTGTGATGGACAAGTTTCAAAACAACTTATTCTTCTGCGAAAAAGTGTTTCATCATTTAATCCATTCAAAGTGTAACTAATCCCATATTTATATGTTTGGTAGAGCGCAGTATATTCACGTTTGATGCTTGGTAAACTGATAAATAACATCCGAAGCGCGATATTAAATCAGCTTATTGCAGATGCGGATCGGATTAAAACGGATCTTTCAGGAATAGCGAAAAAAAACTAAACTGTAGCAATTTTAACTTAACAGGATTAAAATAACCAGAGCTTAAATATAGAAAAGAGCGTATACTTCTGTTTGGATACATTTTACGAAATTTAGACGTTTTAATTTCTGATGTACCAGGTTTGGTTTAAGGATTTGAGATTGAAATAATTAATTTCGATTCGTGTTCATTTTCTTTAAACAGATGTTCATTTTCTTTAAACTTCTTTAAAGAAGTGCTTCTTCCGTTGTTTAAAGAAAATGAAAAAAATAAAAATATTGATTTCTTATCCATTTTTGGCATAAAATGTTTTATTTATTGTGGTTGATTATTTTTATTAGAAAGTTTTTCATGATAGAAACGTAATACATAATGTTCTGTTTAATTCAACAAAGTTTCTAACTCTCTTTTACAATGTCTGTTTTGTTTGGAATCCTGAGGAAAAAAGACAGTTTGCTCACCCATTTTGTCTTGGATATCCCATTTCTGTTTAATATATCTGCACCGAGGAGAATTCTTACCCCAAATATTTACTTTTTCCCAATTACCAGAAGATGTTGTTTCTTCCTAACGTTTCCAACAAAGTCGTAACTTTTTCCCAACTTTATATGTGCTTTCCACTTTTTACGGCATTATTCTAGAGAAATCCCATATATAATTTATCGAAAAGGATGTTTCCGGCTTCTACCTCTCATCGAGAAATATAAAACTTTGTTAACTTCAGTAACAACACGATACCTCACACACTTGATTAGTAAAACTGCAGATGGAGACATCCCTTGCGTAAGTCAAAAAAATTGCATTTTCGGCAACATATTAGGTTCCATGCATTGTTAGAAAGCTAAACATCTAGCACAGAATGTAGGTTAAACATGCACCAACTATTTTGGAGACAAGACACATAAAAATCCGATCGTTAACCTATTACTCTTCGTATACATATCGTAAAAACCTTTATTATCGTCGCACATACAGTTTATCAGTGCGAGTACACAGGTACAATTAATATAAAAGCAGATCTCGTGCATCGACTGTAAGAGAACGAAGAGAAAAAGTGAAAATATTCATTCTGAATTGGTGATCAATCACAGTAATTGGACATTTCATATAAACTACGGAAAAAATTATATTTGGATTAGAAATTTGCATTAGTATATATATTTTTACATTTTTATAAACTTAGAAAAGAAAGCGGACTGAATAAAAACACTTCATTAATTCCAGCCGAGCCGCTATCGATTTATCACGTCGCCCATCTTCGGTTGCGATGCGACGCGACGCGCGATTCGAGATGGGATGCGATAATGTATCGATTTTCTTCCCATTTGCATTCGTTAAATGGAGCGTAAAGATGCTAATTTCTGTCTGTTTTATAATTAAAAGCAATTTTCATAGTGTTGAACAAAATTAACGCAACGAATGCTACTAGTTTACCATTATAACGTTTAAATGAAGGAATTCCTGCTTGTCTTTCATTAGCTTGATGCTTTCTTCGATAAATGAATCAGAAATATGTTTAAGCTAAACACGAAAATGCAAGACTAATCAATATTATATTAATATCTATCTTATTTCTGTGCGCCATATATGCTTTAGAGTCATCAGAATGTACTTTTCTGCTTTATGAATTTATCTGAACATGTCGAACATGTTTCTACCACTCTAATATCACAGATCGAAAATTTAATTTCTGAACTTTCGTGACTATTGGGAATTTCCCTTTTATAATTTTGTCCTCCTGTCGGTCACGAATGCATTTTGAACAGAAAATTACTTTTTAAAAACAAAATTCTTAATCAGTTGTACCATGCATTTAATATTCTGCAGTTTGCAGTGTATACGAATTATGGACAGAGTACCAGACATGAACTGTTCCTTTTATCTAGCTAACATCATGCTCTTTAGTGCTTTTAT
Organism: Androctonus mauritanicus; assembly: GCA_011317285.2. NCBI lineage: Eukaryota > Metazoa > Arthropoda > Arachnida > Scorpiones > Buthidae > Androctonus > Androctonus mauritanicus. Next base: position 22,974 of record WUQG02430551.1, on the reverse strand, counting down.
AAATATAGCACTAGTACACAGATTGTATTTTGTTCCACTGCTCTTCTAAATAGTGGATGAAGGGTATTATAAGCAGCATTTCTGTCTTGCTAGAAGTCCCATATATTGTTCGAAAAGTGGAACAGTATATGGAACTTCTAGCAAGAGAGAGATTCTGTTTGTAATATCCTTCATACACTATTTAGAAGAGTAGTGAATGAAGGAGATTATAAACAGGATCTCTGCTTGCTAGAGGTCCCATATATTATTAAAAAATGGATCAGTATATGAACTTCTAGCAAGACTATTCAATGAATGAAGTATATTATAAGCAACATTTCTGTCTTGCTAGAAGTCCCATATATTGTTCGAAAAGTGGAACTGTATATAGAACTTCTAGCAAGACAAAGATCCTGTTTGTAATATCCTTCATTCACTATTTAGAAGAGCAGTGAATGATGGATATCATAAACAGGATCTCTGCTTGCTAGAACTCCCAAGTATTGTTTAAAAAATGGAGCAATATATGGCATTTCTAGCAAATCTTATATGCGATCTCTAGAAAGATAGATTTGGAACATTGCTGGATGAGAAAAGATGCTAATCAATTAAACCATACATATTTATAGTGAGCTCAAACTAAACATTCAAAATTTTATTTTGTGATTTGCATATTTCATACCAAAATTCATTCATTAATTGGGGTATGAATGAAGTTTTCTATTTTTAATGTTAATTTCGAGCCGAAAATACTGCATTTATAGTTTCTTTCCTAAGTTATAACTGTTTGCAGAAGTTATCCAATTATCAATAAACGGATAAATTGTTTAGAGGCACGTTTAATCTTTAACTATGCTACGAACAACGTAAACTTGTGCTTGTAATTAATACTGCCCTATCTCTATAGCATACCTTAATTAAATTGTAACATTGATTTCCAATGTATCTCTGTTTCCTTATTCCCTGGGAACTTAAACATTTGTTGTACTTTCACAATAGAATTATCGAATTATATAACAACCGATATTTCTTACCTTAAGAACCGATAGAGCGCAAGACCTTCTGCAGATAACATGTCTAACAGAAAAAGAAAGGGACTAAAAATTAATTAGTTGCTGGAAAATATTTACACAAGCATGCAAACAAGATAAAAGGTGAGATATGATTAAAATTCGAGCAAAGTCTGATTACTTGAAGTAGAGTTATAAAGGCTAATTCAAGTAAAGTGGTTACTTGAAGTAGAGTTAGAAAATACTTTTGGAAAAAAGAACCTTCTGACTCGGAATAAATTTTGCAACTGAAAGAAACGTGCCAACTTGGAAAATTAATTCAGTAGACGATTTGCAGTTCTCACTGAACTATTATTTATTCAAGTTAAGTGTTCAAAATACCTTCAAACAATCAATACGCACCTTACAATGAATGGCTTCCTTTATTACGTGTGGAAATAATTTTAATTTTCGATAGTATTGTTTCATTAAATTGTCTTTTTTCCTTCATTACAGATTTAAAGTGACCTTCAAGCGTTATGAAATACGTTCAAAAGAATTACAGTTGTTGCACTTTATTAATTAATCTTTTAAATTCTTTTAACTCGTGAAGTCTTCTTAATGGCTTTTTCAGTCCACTCATTTTATGCAAGTTGTCAAAAACATCTCCAAACTGAATATTTTATTTTAATTTAATACAATATCACGTTCTTAATCTCGATATAAATAGTTTTAAAACGTTAATTATCAAATTATAAATACAATTAATTCTTAATGGATATTAAAGAATGAAGATTAAATGTTCAAAACAGTTTATTCAACTACCAAACCTTAAATTTTTATTCTGAAAGTATATTTTCTTCTAAGAAGGAAACAGTTTAGTTTTCCCCATTTCTTTAGAAGATAATTCGATTTCGTATTTCCAGATGGACTTGTTTTTATTTTTCCTACAGGAGAATCAATATATTTAATGATGCCTCTTGTTCATTTGTTTTTCTTTCTTATATATCATTAGAGGCATGCTGCTTTGGATTGTTAATTAAATATTCCCAGAACATCAGAACAAAATTTATTTTTCATACAGAAATTTGTCATTCTGATTGACATACTGATTTTTAAGTAAGAGGGGACATCGTCATCTCTCTAGTTATTGAATTAATGAAAACCATTTCGAGTTGTCTTCTGACTGACAGACGAAGCACTTCGTGATAAAGGATTGCAGAGTATTTCATTCGAAATATGCTTGTAATGCTCTTGGCTAGAACATATTTATCTTTTAACGTTTCATCTTTAAAATGGAAATATGATTAGTTTCGAAAGCTTTACCACACTCATACAATTTCAATCTGTCAACAGAAAGGTAACTTTTCACGAGTAAAACCACTGAATGACTGATAAAAATCACATAAAATAGATAGTATTTTATAAAATTCCAATGCAGCTATAATCTAATGGGTTTCAGAAAAATAAGAAGATACAGGTTTTTTTTTACCTTAAATGTTCTAAGTTGAGGTATAACGCTTAAAACACAACCGATTTTTTTGACATTAATGGCATCTTTAGATCCATTCATCTAAAGCTCGATCGATACAACTTGCGATAATAATACCACTTAAAACAATCTCACTTATTCTGTAAGTAACTTTCCATTCAGTTGCACTTTTCCCATTTTTTCCTGTTCTTTCAACATGCACTTCAAACTTCCACATAAAACTGTAACTACTGTCTAGAGACAGTCGTACTTTTACATTCTTTGTGTATTGAAAAGAACGTAGACAGACAGGATGCACATGAAATCGTGTAACCTCGTGGCTTTGACGTTTCAGATAAAAATGCTACTAATAGTTGTACTTCTTTAGAAACATTCCAAATTCTTTACTGCTTGCAGGAAACATATTCACGAGGACATCTTAAATCTAACAAGGCACCATTATTTGCATCTTAAATTATTCTTCCTCAATTCCATCCTTTCTTTTCCTCTCCTTTCGAGCTACTACTCATCATTTAGAGTTCTGGCATAAAATTACATCATTTTTCTTAATTTTCGCTTTCAGCATTTAGAAACGAGACTCGAATTCTAAATTTAATTTAGAGTTTAAAACAAAACGACACGAGTATTCAATTTATTTATTGATTTATTACGTGTTAAGCTCTGTTTTCAATTTAAAATATCAAGAATTCTACTTTTGTTTGTACATAACCATAGCAACTAGTATGCGTGGAACCCCATTAAACAATGACGTAAGTGTGAATAAAACATGCAACAGCTTTATTTTGGTAACAAATTTTTCTATAAACATTATTCTTTTGTTACTATTCAAAGGTACGTGCCTATAGCTTTCTAAGTTGCAATGCTTTCTCCTTTATAATGATTTGCATGCATTACATTGCATTAAACAATTTGCGTTACATATAAAGGATTGCATAATCTTATCTTTATATAGTGTAGGTAGTTCCTAATCAAGTTTCAGATCATATGTTTCCATTATGCATTCTTCTTGTTGCAAGTAATTCCTCGATCCTCTGATTAATCTAATCTTTATCTCAACTACAAGAAAAAATTTCAGAAATGCAAATCTCTTTCTTGAGAGTAAGAATTAATAACAAAACACCAAAGTAACGTAAAAAAGAAAAATTTTTTCCTTCCCTCAACAGCTGGAGCAACATTAATCTTAACAATACAACAATATTTACCAAAGATTATTTTTCGCTACTCCTACACCAAATATTGATTTCCATACAGGTGCATGGATCTGATACGGTTCCGAGACTCGCATTGCAAAAATTAAAAAACAATTTTTTTTCTGCCCACGTTCGCGAAAAAAAAAAAAAAAATATATGGGTAAAATAAATTGATGAAAAGTATTTCCAGCAGGAAAAAAATAATAAATATTTAATAAACAAATATAATGAATAATAAAGATTTTTATCGAATATTCCAGGATGCGTTTTATCGAATATTTAAAATGTGTTCTGTTGTATAATTTATGATTTTAAACCCATGAAGTGACTCAATAAAAAGTATTCGTACATTAATAGATTATTAATCCAGAAATCAAGTTTAATATTATTCAGAGTAATTTATATAAAAAAATAATAACTGGATAATCCTTATGTAACGTAGTAAAGTTTTACTCAATCATAGCAAAATTATTAAATACATGAAATTTTTAATACATAAGAATTCTCCGAAAAATATAGGCATTCTCTGAAGAATATTTAAAATATTAGAATTCTCTAAAGATACATAGGAATTCTCTAAAGAATATTTAAATATAAGAATTCTCTGAGGAATATTTAAAATATTAGAATTCTCTAAAGATACATAGGAATTCTCTGAAGAATATTTAAAACATACGAATTATCCGTAGATTTTTCAGGTGAATAATAAATTAAATTCATATTCACCTGAAAAATTTCATAAATGCAAGTTGAAGTATGAATAATAATCTTAACTTTAAGGTGCATATATGACTTTTCAATGCTGCAATGCATGAAAGAATGCGCGTAAAGAAAATCTCTTTACGTTAGCATGTTAATTATTATAATGTTATTATGCTAAAAAGAAAAATATATGTATATATGCGAAACTTTTCAGTAAAAACAAAAAATTTTTGAAACGAGAGTGACCTAATTTAAAGAGGAATGGAGTGATTTATGCAATTGCAACGACTAAAAAAAAGTGAAAGAAAGATAAGATTGCATTCTGTGGAATACAAAGGATAGAAAAGTATTTTTGGTAAGAAACAGGAGATATCCCTACTCACACAGAACGGAAAGAAATAACTCAGTTTTATGTGAAGAATTCCTCTCGTAACGCCGAGTTAGGTAATATTTCAAGCATAGTTTTTCTCATTCTTCATTTTAGCATGCAGGTAAACATCCATCATAAAATAAATCCCAAAGTGTTGTTACATGTTTTTTGCAATAGGATTGAAAACAAAAATTCGATGAACATAAAATGCCAAACAAAAGTCAGAAAATCTAAAAATATTCGAGCTTAGTTGATTTAAAAACTGTACTAAATTTTGTTTCATCTTTTTAACATCGTTTCTTAAATTAGAAACCATTACAAAGAAGAAACAAAATATAGAACCAATCGCGAGTTACGTTTCTCTTTCAAAAATAAAACTAACTTTAATTGGTTGACAACAACCTATTATCAGTAAACTGCACGGAGATGCGACGTAATCAGGATTAATATCGTTTCCATTCTCATATTTTGTCGTTGATTAAAAGTATTAAGCGAAACTTTGTCGTTTCAAAATCTCTTAGGAACCATTATTTTCTTAAATTAAGCGAACTACTTTCAAGATATATACGTATGTACATTTTTTTATTATTATTAACATTCTATCGGTTAATTCTGACCGCTGCAGAGATGAATTAATGGAATTTGACAGGATATTGGAGTAGACATTTTGGATAAATATGCTTAATTTTTATTATGGGCGAAATTAAACTGTTACCAAAAATTTCCAGATGGCTTTGATATATATTATGTAAAATATCTTAGTGAATAAAACAACTTTATATTCTACGGTGAGTTATTTTGAAAGATGTATTAAGTTGCGTAATTTTTGTATAAACATTTGATGCATTCAAAGTATTGATAAATGAGCCAAAGAATGAAAATCAAATCTATTGTAAAGCATATAAAACTATAAAAAAAAACTATCTAAAAATTTTGCATTTTTAGAACATTGATAATATTTTACATTTCTAATGTTTTCATAAAAGATTTGCCACGGAAAATTGATATAAGTTTCTTTTTTTTGCGGTGAAGTTAAAGAATTTCTCAAAGTGTTTATTCTATTATTCGTATTAAATAATACGCGTAATTCATGTTTGAAAAGTGGAAAGTTTTAAACGTCCTTTCGATTTCGAAAACTACTTATTACATCATTCAATATATTTTGAATTTTAATAAATGATTGGTGAGAAGTGATGAGTCGTGTGACGTTTATCTCGGAATACATTTCCTATTCAACGCGCTTGTCAACTTTTTGTCAGATGTTGATGACGAATTCCCCCCTCTTTCCATATCAAAAATTCATTTATTGTCATATTCTGAATATTTATTTAGATTAAAAAAAAATCCATATCACGTTCTGCTTTACATTCTTCGTTAAGAAAAATGACACTGATAAATAATCGGATTGTAAATATTTTTATGATGATTTACACATTCGTTATTCAAAAACAAAATTAATTAGATTATGAAAATTGCATAATGAGTGCTACTCTATCATTTTTGTTAGTAAGTCTTCAAGTAAATAAATTTTAGTAAAGTATGTTTAAATATGAGCTGCAATCAGCTGTTCAATTCTGCTTGCGGTTTGTTAATGCCGTATAATCCTAACTTTTTAAAAAGTTTGCCATCATTTCTGATGCAGATTTTCCTAAAAATTAAAAGAAGATAATCATGCAAAGCGTTTACATTCGATATTTATATTCTATATCAAGATTTTTTGTGGGCATGGACTCTTTTTTTTATTCTACCCTTCCCTATGGGGGTTATGTAAGAACTTGTCCCCCGAAGAGGATAGGCGCGAAAACCGGATATGAAGAAGAGGTGGGTAAGCCCTCCGAGCAGTCCGGATCCGTGTAGGGTCCCACTGCAGGCCCCCAATGACGGATGTGGGCACAACCGAAGCTAATCCTGATTCCGTATAGATGCCCACAGGAGATCCCAGTGACAGGATCTCGGAACCACCAATGTAAGGTGACCCTTTAGTCGCCTTTTACGACACGTGGGCTCGGACGATGGGCATTACTACTACTACACACGCATCACGATTACACACTGTTTTTCTGAAAACTGAGGAGCTATCCTCACCCACAGAGGGGTATGGACTCTTTACTGTATAAGCGATTTTTATTCTTTCCGGAAGAAAAATATATGCGCTTAAATATCTGTCAGCAGAATATCTTGGGTAAATATGATCTGAATAAAATTTGGGTATATTATTAGGATCAACTACGGAATCACGCACGTAAAAAAACGATCGAAACAACAAAAAATAATATAATCGATTTATCGATTTTTGTAAACTTGCTACACAATATAAAAAGTGCGCATTTTATGATACAACTTTTATATTATTTAAGCATACCTGATTCATACTAAACTCTACTTGCTAAAAATCATAATAATCACTTTATGTGCACGCTTTAGATATACAAATACATTTTAGTTTTGAATTATTAAAATTATAGATTTAATAAAAAAAAAAAAACCTTCGTGTATGATACTCTTTAATCACGTTTACAATCAATGTTAAGTTTAAATTACACGTTCGTTAATCAAATATATTCCGTTTTAATTCAAAAATAAAATCGTTATGATACACATGTTATTATCCAGCTGATGTTTGTTTGTACTACTTTTCAATTATAAATTGTATTTGTCTTAGAAAAGTTTAATAATTTATCAATATTTCTATGTAATTTGTTTGAAATTATTTAAATAATAAATTTTTATTTAAAATATCGGTAGGTGATGCGGTTGTTTAATGTAAATTGTGCGCTAACCTTTACACACCAGAAGAAAGAGAAAAATTTTAATTATAAGTATTAAGAAATCGAGTCGAAATCTACTTCAAGTTAACAAGGTAAGCATAATTTTAGTATTTAGGTTATAAGAAACGCGTTTATGTCGCGTGGGGGTGATTGTGTTCTATCGGATAGTACGCGTCGCGTAGTTTATATTTTCAATCCGGAAGGACACAGTTTTTATGTTAGATACAAGGGATCGACATTTTTATTAACATACTTTCCACAGTATCGATTTGTCTGCCGAAAATTAATAACAATGGAATGGCGTTCTTTCTGAAAATTTATTAAAATTCTTTTTTTTCTTTCATTATTTTGTCTTATTGACATCCTTAAGCGTTTCTGCTTTTTTACAAGTACACTATGTTCTTTTCTCGTTTCACGTGAAATTTTAAAATCGCGTGACTGCATCAAGAAGATTGAAGAACTATTTTAGAGCAAATCCTCTTTGACAGTAAAATTGGGCGATATCACATGACTCGATGGCTGTGGTCATGCGATAGCCACAGAAATTCGAGGGAACTGAACAAGTAGTATCTGCTAACACTAGAGCTTCCAACCCAACGAATAATAAATGTCGAGAAGTTCATGTTTCTGTCGTGACTCGCGATAAAATGCATAAATATATTTCAGTACAAGTCACGTGAAACATAAAATAATTTAGCCACGCTCGAAACAGTGCCATCATCCGATCAGAGAAATTTCTGAACAAATCGCGACATGAAATCAGTTTCTGCTATCTACATAATAATCCCAGATGCTTTCCTCATCACAAACTTGATGCGGATGATTAATCACCCTTCTTATTAACAAAACTAATTATCAATCACTAGTCACATTATCTTCCAATCAAGTGACACACAAAATAAAACTTTAAACTGAAGTTCAGACATTCTTATGAGAGTCAATTTTTTTATTATTATTTTACGTCAGTTTTGATTTAATAATAAAGAATAACTTATTATGGATGTAAGATATAAATTATTTTGAATAAAACTGAATATTTTATATATAAAAATTATTATTATTAACTCTTAAGTTAAAGTTTTATCTTTCTCTTGATTATGATAACACTTATGGATATAAAAATAACATAGTGAATGGCAAATAAAATCTGTACAATGTTTGCTGAAGAAGGAACTAAAAGGCAGCTTCCTGACATCTTATCTTCTCAGTTTTCAAGAAAACAGTGTGTAGTAGTGAAGCAAAGAAGAAGTCCTTTTAACCCATATATTCTCACATTACTCAACAGTTACTCATCAATACATATACTTTTTCCAATATTTATCATGATGTTGATATTTATATACTATCACTCCCGGAAATGAATGTTTTATGTCTTTATTATCTAAAAATCATTCCGTTTATCTGTCACGATTTTCTAAGTTATCACATAAGACTTCACGATCACGAGATTGGATACAAGATCTATTGAAGGTGTTATTTTAATTATGATTTGCAAAAAAAAATTCTGGCTTATTGTTTATTTTATTCTTCAAAAGTGAGCACCATCAAAAACTGACCCCTCGAGCGTCGTCAAAAATAATAACGATAAGCACGAATGGACAATCGTCGAACGTGACGGAGATATAGCAAATAACGTGATATAGGTGTTTTCAGAAGAAAAAAAAATCTGTTTTTATTTACTCACGTATTGAAGATTTTCCTTTAAAGATTCTCCACCGCGTGACTATAGAGAATTCCGAGTTTGATAAAGTTAGAATCACCTGGTGCAAACAAAACTGAATTTATTCATAATATGAAGATAAAAGAAGGTTTTTTCCCCCCTCACAATATTCCCAAACGAAAGCGACTAGAACTTTTTACTAAATATTTAATTTCGATTGAAACTTCTAGAAATGTCAAAGTTCGTCCTGCTTCTAAAGTATCTTGCATAGTTAAATTTTTTTATTATTATTATTATTATTAAAATTTCGTAAGAGACCACTTGATTGAGACTTAACACAAATATTCTTCTGTTACACGCTTAATTTTTCATATATGTTGCGTGTTTTAATGCTGAAAGATTAATTAACCACTACTCTACGGTAATACTTGCAAACCAGTATCACGCATTAAATAAACTTATGCGAATGGTAGTCAGTCACGTGGATATCATTGACTATATATGTGAATCTATGCCACAGATTTACAGAAAACTTTTGTTAATATAGTAACATAATTAGCGTCGTAACATCACAAAACACTTCTAACCACTACCAGCGCGGATAGAGCTCACTATTGTTTATCACTCAGTTAATAATCGATGAAAAACAGATTAAATTACTCCCACGGTAGCACTATCAGTAGCAGTATAGTCGTGCCTCAATAATAATAGCAAATTCGAAGACAAACTCATGTCTTATTTCTGAATTTGTATTGTGCAGCTTCTCGTTAGAAAGGAAAACGTGCTGCTACTATAATAGCATCATTTTTACGTTGAAAAAATTTTATTGTATTACATAAATAATTCTATATATTTTTTTTCTTTTGCCTCATAAAGCAATAGACACATAAAAATGATAAATTCCTGGAGAAACAATTTATAATTTTTCAGCTTCCAGTTATTGTCCTGCAACTGTTGTTATTAGCATCAATCATTGCAAACAGTTACACAACGTTGTAAAAATTTATTTAATCTTTTTTTTTTATTAGAAACATAGTAGTACACCTAAACGACTAGAGAATAATTTTCGTTTTGACGTGATGTTCAAAAATGAATCATCGATATTATAGCGAAGCAACTACAGTAAATATAAAATTCAAGAATATTTTAACGTGTTAATTCACTGAAAAATTGACTAGTTTTATCAAAGGATTCCGTTTCGATACCTAACCATTGTTGCTATTTATAGCAGGCGCCTCATTCAAGTGCAAACGTTGAAAAATATCAAAAGACAATAGCGCATTTCGAAAGCTTGACATTTCCGAAAACTGTTTGCTCCTTCACGCCAGTACACTTCATCGACTAAAAAGCATTTATTATTTTTCTACGGAACTATCGAAAGTTTTTTTTTAAATAGCAAAAGCTAACATGTTGATAACCAAAATAGCATTTCTGAAAAAAAAACCCAAATATTCTTGCTGATGTACAAAATAGCAAGAGCAGAAACTATCTGTAAGCGAAAACCTACAGGGATAACAGAGATGATCCCACAAGGGACATTAAGGTCTCAAAGTAATAAAACTTTTCAAAAATATTACTATTTTGTCAAAGTTTTCGGTTATGGCGTTTTTATTCGTATACTTCGAAACTGAGAGAGCAAAAAAAAAAAAAAATGCAATACGCTATTCTGTAAACTATCCACTTCAGTAACTGTATTTTATTTTCGCTACTACGTTCCACATCTGGATAATAATAATTATTACTAAACTATCTAACGGCTGTAACTTATATATTCATCACTAATAAAATTCAAAATGATAGTAATGCAGTAACAGAACTATAATTTTATTAACGACTGTTCTCCAGAACAGGAAAAAAAGCGTGTCAATTCGAAACAACTCTAAGTAGATTCCCTAGGGATAAACTGTGATTCTTTGCCATTTATGCCCGAAATTTACGAGAAGTGTTTATTTTGTACGAATCGATACGATCTGAATTTGAAAGATCTAAAAGAAAAAAAATACTTTTGATATCAGTTGCCATTCTGATACGATAACAGGCCGAATTATGTCATCGTAGAATATCGTCTTCTTAACAGCAGACCACTACTGCAGGGAAAGAGACCTTTACAGGAGCTGAGCAGTCGATATTCGTTCACCGCGAGAAAGAAACGTTAAAAAATGTTTATAATCCTTTATATATATAACATTTCAAACGTTTTATAACAGAAGAAGATAATATTTTTTTATTTTCGATACGGTTAAAGGAGAGAAAATGTATTCAGAAAATAATATATAGAATAAGTCGTGAATGAGATTTTCAATCTTTTTTTTTCCCCTACTCCCCTTTCTTTTTTTTTAACTGATCTAAGATATATATATATATATATTTCACTTCTTCAGAAAAGCAGTCTTCACTGGATATTCTTATTTTCCTAAAAGATCCATTAAAGTGATTCGCAAAGTTTCACAACAGAAAAGCAAAAATAGGAGTAAAAAAAATAAAAAAAAAGAAAGAAAAAATGGCATTTTGCGATTGAAAAGCTGTTGATAAAGTGTTTTTACTTTATATTATTATTTTTTTTCATTTAGAATATTTCCTCGATGCATTTACTTATAAGAGAACTGTGTCAAGAAAACGTCTCTAGTGGTACAACAACAATTATATTTTTAAACTGACTTACATTTACTGTAAACTTTCTTTTTTTGTTTGTAGTTAACCTTTCTTCGGATCTGTTAGTACGTTGTTAACGACAATAAAATTATTTTTCTCTGATGGAATACGATTAAATTCTATTATGGCACTAAATTACTATTGATTAAGGTGTATCGTTATGCATTATCATCATCATAATTTAATTTATAGTCGCAGATTGGTATAAATTCAAGATTTACCTTTATTATATTAATGCCTGCATTAATACTACTATATGACTAAATTAAATTTCGTGTTATACGTTTCGTTATATTTAGAAAAGTTACAAAATACACTTATCATTACTAACAACTTTTTATATTTATTAATATTGTAGTATACAAGTACGTTAGCATTCGTCACGTAGAAACTATAGTAGTATATAAATAGAAACGACATTATTTTTGCAATAACTAATGCTTCAATAATTACACATAACGCTACTGTAGATGTAAAACATATTTGGATCTAATCTCTATCAATTTATACTGTTATAGCAACAAATATTATAATTTATTCGTCTGTTTTTAATTTACAGAATATCAGCAGGATATTTAATTAAATTAAACATTCCTAGCAAAATTCGCAAACTGTAGAATTTTATTTATTACCGTGATTTAGCAGAATGATAGATTTATTGCTACAGAAGCATAAATTAAATTGACTCGAATTCTTTCGGTAATTCAAACTGTATAAAAATTACTAATCATCGACAGAAGTTTTTAATTTCTATACAGCGTTATTACTATAATAGTACGTATATTAATTAAATCTACAAGAGTTTTACGTCTATCTCGCTTTCACGTTACTAAATTAACATCAATTACCGAAACTCCAACGTCGAAAATTTGGATATCATTAATCTGAAACAATTATTTTTCTAAATTAGCATAGATTTAATTCGGTTTTAGTTTCATTACGACTGTGTTTTGGCAGTATTGAAATTCTCTATTATTACTATAATAGCATAAAGGGAGAAATTTATATAACGTTCGTACACGTACATTATAAATGCAAACATTCGAATCGTCCTTGTCGATTGTTCCGTTTATCATTTAAACTTAAAATTAAATCGCTATTGTAGTAGTAGTAGTATCGACATCATTAAGCTTTGCGTCGTTAATACTAAATCAAAACTCGGATTCTATCGTAAAATAACACCGCTAATGGCTAACTAATGATTGAGAAATTTGTTGCTACAGCTGCACGTCATAGTTTTTTAGTGAGAAAGAAAGAGTAACAGAGAGAGGGTGAAAAAAGTAACATACTCACCCTGTTACACTCGACGGACGAAGAGTGGAGGATTTTGCTATTTTCCGGGCTGTCATATACGGATACGTGCGATAAGCGCCTGGACAGCCTGAGGGTTCCACCCTGAGGCCCTGGCCTCAGATGAACGCCCCTTCCAGCAGTACTCATGTAAAAAGTATTGGAACAGCGGGGCTTTACTCGGCTATCCTGCCAAAGTCCCACTCGGAACAGAGATCCTTTTGCTATTGTCACGTGCTGCCGCCGTTGCCTAGATACCAGTATAGTGGATGCTTGCCTGTTATTGGACCATCGCCGATCGTTTTGCTTTTACTGTATCACACTGTCCCTTTACGATGTTTTCTCATGTGGACCTCGCGCCTTTATATTAAATGTTAACAAATTTTTTTCCCACTCTAAATTTTTATATGATTTTTTTCCGATTTAAAAATTTACTATTAACTGTAAAAAGAAAAATTTCATTCATAAACAATTCCGTACTTAAAAAATAATTAACGTTACACGAGAGAAGTACACGCGTATATGCTGCACTTTTAAATTTCTCTAAATGAAATATTTAATAGAAAATCGTAGGGAAAAATTATATGGTACATAAACAGCAATTGAAGAGAATTTCGTGTTCTAACGACGTATAATTGTCGATGATTGTTCTATCTATAAATACTCTTAAAGATAAATTAGCCAAGATTGCAGGGAATATAGAAAATCGTCGTGAAATATATTTCGTTATTTTTCTCTTTCTCTCTATGATCTTTTTTTTTTTTTTAATTTTTCTTCTTAACACTACAATATCGTATTTTCTTACAGTACGTTACAAAAATATAAGGGAGATATTTCAAGTATTGTGTATAAAAAAAATTCATTATAAAAACAAATTTTGCATGAATTTTCATCACGATTTTTGAATGTAAATATACGATTATTTCTTAGTTCAGCATACACTCACGCGGAGCACTGTCACAGTAATCTGATACTGTTACAGATCGGATACTCTGCTACTATCTGATACTGTCACAATATCAGAAAAAAGGCAGAATCTGTTATTGTAAAAAAATGCAGAATCTGATATTGTAAGAAAAAGGTAGAATCTATTATTGTAAAAACATGCAGAATCTAATATTGTAAGAAAAAGGTATAATGTGTTATTGTAAAAAAGGCAGGATCTGATATAGTAAAAAAAGCAGGACCTGATACTGTAAAAACAAGGCAGAATCTGATACTGTAAGAAAAGGCAGAATCTGATACTGTAAGAAAAAGCAGAAACTAATACTGTAAAAAAAGGCAGGATCTGATACAGTAAAAACGCAGGATCTGACACAGTTTTAAAAAGGCAGGTTCTGATATAGTATAAAAAATGGCAGAATCTGATACTGTAAAAACAACGCAGGATCTGGTACAGTAAAAAAGAGCGGAATCTGATAAATAAAAAAAAGGCAGGATCTGATACTGTAAGAAAAAGCAGAAACTGATACTGTAAAAAAGGCAGGATCTGATATAGTAAAAAAAAGGCAGAACCTGATACTGTAAAAACAAGGCAGGATCTGATATTGTAAAAAAATGCAGAATTGGATATGTAACAAAAAGGCAGAATCTGATACTATCACACTATCAGATACTGTCTTTTATATATATACGAGGAGATACTGTCTTTTATATATATATACTCGTATATACAGTAATCTGATACTTTATAATCTAACCACGATAATTGATTTTGAGTTATCATTCTTTATGCATGATAAATACTTAGATTTAGAAGTATACAACTACATAAACATACTACGAATATAGATTATTTTTTATTACTACTACTTTTTATTTCAATTTTTTATTTATCTGTTAACTGAAAAATTATTTCTCTACTAAATGTATCGTGCATTCAATAGTCTGGACGCATTTAATATTAAAAATAAATTTAATTTAATTACATAATTTCTCTTCTATATTATGGTTGTCCCTTCTACAAGCGATTTACTTAGAATAAAGTGGATATAGCTAACATAATACGTCAAAATATACGAGATTTAATAGATGTATCACTTTAAATAAATAATAACAATAATAAATAAATTTTCGATGAGATAGAACTCATTAAATTAATAACTTAATTATAGCTTTATATATATATATATATATATATATATATATATATATACATTATGAATTAAATTATGAAAAATTCATTTTATTAGCTATCGAATTTTAATGGTTGCGGTAGAAATAATAATTTAGCGCCTCTAAACTTGATTTTACTTGATAGTTGTTTTATGGATTTTATTACCGAAACTTTCTAATTTTCCATTATATTTACAAAACTAAGTTTTATCGCCTGGGGGCCCTTTGAATGCTTGAATTATTACCGGCGCCGTGACGTCATTCCGCATAGGTCGCATTGGAAGCAAAGCGCTAGGACGTATCGTTTGCGTTAATTTAATACAAACTCGGTTTATTAATTTACGAATGAAGCGCATTACATGCAACACGGATAATTAGACCGAAAACTGTCGAAAATTACTCTATATACCGTTTGATGTATTCGTTATTTTGAGAAGATTTGATCAACCAAATTATTTTATAGATTTGTAAACGTAAAAAAAAATATTACTTTTTATGTTTATCGCCTGTTTTAATGATGATTAAGCTATGCTATCGAGTAAAAATATTCTATAAAATATCGAGTTGGTTTAGAAAAGTCGCAATATATTTTATCGAAAATTTTGGGCGGAGCGAATTTAATTTTCTAGATATCTCGAATACCCGAAAGATTTTTTCGGTATAACTTGTCAAAATATGCTTCTAGGTGTATCGCCTGTTTTAATGATGATTAAGCTATGCTATCGAGTAAAAATATTCGATAAAATATCGGGTTGGTTTAGAAAAGTCGCAATATATTTTATCGAAAATTTTGGGCGGAGCAAATTTAATTTTCTAAATATCTCGAATACCCGAAAGATTTTTTCGGTACAACTTGTCAAAATGTGCTTCTAGGTGTTGCAGTTTTCCGGAAACATAATTTAAAATGCCATAAATTCTTATAAACATAAACCGTGTCGATATAATTCTTAGATGTCATCCGTACTCTAGGACATCATCAGTTTTATGCAAATTGTATTTTTCTCGAACGTTTGGACATCTTGTGTGTTGAGAATGTAGAATGAAAATATCCCACAGTCATCGAAAAATTCTATAAGGTTTCAGATGTTTGCATTCGCGAGATGCGATGTTTTCCGTGATGAATGTCATAAGCTGTAAAATGTGTAAGGTCACTCCATCATTTCTCCCATTTAATTCTGAACAGCGCTCTAGTTTAAAGTTTGTTCTTCTTTCTTTTTTTTTCTTTTTTTTCTTTATCTATTTGATCGAAAGCAAAGAGAGCATCACAATTTAATCATCAGGGAGATTAAAGCTGACAAAACCGATTAGAATAAATCCTCTCTTGATTACTTTCACTTTCTACCAATAATCGATTATTTAGTTTCTAACTAATAAATACTTTCCGATATTTCCTACTAAATTAGATTTGTCTTAAACGATGAGCGCAGATTTTTCGTTTGCTCAATCAAATTTTTTTTTTTATCTAATTTGCATATAAGTTGAAAAAAATAGCTTAAACAGTTAACGAGCTTTTTATTAAGTGTTTTTTATACCTAAGAGTAGTTTTTTATACTCCTATATAATATGTTTAACACGTTTTTCATTAAAATATCCGCTTATTTATTTATTTATTCACCGCGTAACAATGTAAAGAGTTTTGTTTGCATTGTTACGTAACATTGTGCTGCATTTATTCCGATAAAATTTTAATGACTAAAAAGTATTAAAGTGAAATCAGCATTAAATTATGACAAATTCTATTCTAAAAATTTTATTTTTGACTTCATAATAAATGACGACTATACCGCGATCGTTAACTTAAGCCATACGACGCATGCAGACGCGACGGATCGTGTGACGCGTCGCGTAGCGTGCGATGTTTACGGCAAGCGTCGAGATGCCATTTGTTATTTTATACAAAATTGCAAATCGGGATTTTAAATTTATTTTTTTTTTTTTTTGCTTAAAAAATTATTTTAAAATGCTAGATGCTTGCATGCAAAAATAACTTTTACATAAAAGCCTGGCCATATTATTTATTTGAGGTTCTGGACGCGACGCTCAACGTTACGTCTTTTTTTTTTAAATAATAATAATAATATAATTTTATCATTAAATGCAAAACATACTATAAAAATAAATTTTTTATTTAGTTTATTTTGCAAATAAATATATTTACAACAACAACAACATGAATAAATAATGCTATAAAACTTTTCCAAATTTTATTTTTTTCGCTTTGCATACAATAGCGCAGCGCTACCGAATCGCTATATTTCAGAGACAACGGCGCGTCATCATAATAAAAATAAATATTTCGGGATATGCTTATGATGTTTCTGATGAGCAGATACATCAGCAGCGTGTCTTTATTAATAATATAACATTGCAGCATTTCATATCTCTCTCTACTCTTATAAATACTGTGTATAAACATATTAAATTACTATTTTAGTAAAGTATATAAGCAAACTTTCTAGTGCAGTTACAGCAACGATTTTTGTGTACTTTTCATGCTATTTTACAAGTTAAATTTAATAAAATATGCATCTATAGTAATAAACTATGGTTAATCCCATCAAAGATTTAAATCGATGCTATTAAAGTAATAAAACTTTCACCTATTGATTGCCACTAAATCCATTGTTGTTTAAACAATCGTACCTTTCTGTGAGAATCCTAATGTAAAAATGTTTATCAGAATACATTTTATAGAAATAAATCTTTAAAAAAAATGATTTTATGTTTGTAAATTTAATGAGACGTATTATGAAAAATTGAAACTATTTATCATTTATTTTCTTTTTGTTATTGTCTCGATGGAAGAGCTACAAGTTTTTTTTTTTCTTTTTTCATCAGGATCAATGAAAGAAGGTACAAAGAATAAAAATCTGTAAAAATTGGAAGAATTCGCTCATCCATTACTGTACGAGAAAACTTAGAAATAAATATCATCCCTCGCTTAAATGCCTTTCTCTAATTCTTTTATTATTATTTAATATCCTAAAAAAAACAAAAACTCAATTAAATTGTGCATTACAATATTTTCCGGATTTATATATAACAAATGTATCAAACACCCGTAAATGTTTTTTTAACTCTTAAACTATTCGGATTATTTATTTCTTTTAAAAAATGTTCTTTAGTTACAAAACAGAAATAAATATTGTTGAGAAAAAAATTTACAAAAGAATGCAGAAAACAAACTGCAATGCTATTACAGTAATAAATTTTCTTTAAACTATATTTAACTGTTGCGATCTTTGCGCTTTTTAAAGAATACTGTTACAGTCGTAAATCTATAAACATAATTTTTAAATATTTTTTTTTCTGTTTATTTAGCTGCCTGATATATAAAAATAGAATATTGCATTCGGTTCGAGTAATATTAATAAAAATAATACTTAAAAAAATTATGTTGTTATAGTAATAAATTTTATAAATTTGGTATATCATAAGGAAGCCATTATGTTTTTCCCCATTTTATATTGGATTTTATGATATGCATCAAAAATTTGGTAGAAACTGAGCTCAAGTAGAGAAAGCCAGCAATCTATGGATTTAAGATCAGTCTTCTAGATCTAAGGATCCTTAGATCTAGAAGGTAGATCTTAATCTAAGGTAGATCTTAATCTAAGGATCGTAGATTGTAAGAATCAGCTTTCAATCTAAGGATCGTAGATCAGCCTTCTAGATCTAAGGCTCAGGCAATGTCATTTGACTTGAGTCTTAGATCCAGAAGGCTCCCCACAATTCATTCTTTCATGTAAAAAACATGACATGAATTGATTTTTCAAATCAGGTTGTGGAAAAATCAATTTTATATTTGTTTTATTGATTTCATTCATAAATTTTCATAGCTTTCAGAATAATTCGGCTAATAATTGGTTCTGGTTCCGTTTCACTTCTTTCAAACCCTGTAAGAACTCATATAGTAAAGCAATAACGGTGTGACCGTATAATATTGATCTTGAATCAAATCAAAATTTTGTTTCTGTAAAACCAGCTTAAGATCAAATCATTATATGTTATGCCATCAAGTTATGATAAATGTGCATAGGACTTTACACGATAAATCAGTTTTATCATAGATCTTGGTAGATTTGCATTCATTTCACGTGTCAATTAAGACAAGAAAACCTTAAATATTAGCAATAACTGCCTGATATTTTTAAATTACAATGACTAATTTGTCATTAACGAACATGTGCCACCACAGAACTGGGTGTAATTACTATTAAGAACAAAAAATAATAATTCTATTTCCCAAGAGCGCAAGAATATTCTTAGAATTTCGCCCTACATCACGTTAGCTATTGTAGCTAAAAAGTAGAGAAAAATGTATTAAATTTATCAATAATTTAATACATTTCACACGATAAGAATCTATCCATCATTAACTACCTATTGTTATCTATCATAATAGTTAAATTATGCAAATTAAATCCATATCGCATGTATATACATCCAACGCGAGATTTGTTGCATTTATTACCAAACTCATTTTTAAATTATACTTTGTCATGTTGTTATACAACCTTTAAATTTAAGTGAAACTTGTTGGCTTTCATAAGCTGGTAACGACAGCAAGCGAAAAAAGATCATTTCCTAAAGGCTTACTTCTGCAAGAAGCAATATAAAAATACTATTTCGATATCCTACTGCATTTCTAAGATCATTTACTCCAGGCAGAAATGTTACAGTTTGTATTCTTATAGAGTTGTTGTGTCCGAAAAAGTTTGCGACGAGGCACGCAACTGTTATCAACTTAAGTGCACACAATGCACGCCAGCTACAATAATGACGTCAAGCGAGTTACAATTATTGCAGTTCGAATAGTAAAGAATGAATAAGTAGAAAATTTTTGTCTTTATATTACAAAAATTACATAAACTGTTTGATCGAAGATTAAAAATTATAATATTTTAAAATTATCTTATCTTACACAGTTGTGTTTCTCGAACTTTGAATTTCAGTCGAGGGATCTAACAATTTTTGCACTTAAATAGAGAAAATTCTTCGAAATATTGTGCATATAAACATTTGTTGTTGTTGTTTGTTATTTTTGCGCGACAGAATTGTCTTTAAAGTAACATTAAAAAAAAAAAACAGTAAATTACCACATAAAACGATGACGTTCTCATTATACGTGTATTATGTCATTATAACGTGAATATTTTTGTCTACGTGAAATTGATGAGGTAAGCGATTACGAAATTGATGACGCAGAATCTTTGTTAAAATTTACAAAAAGTTAAAAGAAAAGCACAGAAACTGATTACGTATGCAAAAATGTTTTGTCGTGACGTCATTGTTTTGTGCGTAAATGATCGTTTTTTAAATGAATGTAAATTTTCTCTTGTGAAAGGACTAGTAAGAAAATAATTTTAAACGTTGGTAATTTAAAACAACAGTATTACCAACGTTTAAAATTACTTTCTTACTAGTCCCTTCATAAGAAAAAATTTACATCTATTTAAAAAAAAAAACATTCATTTATACACTAAACAATGACGTCACGACAAAACATTTTTGCATACGTAATCAGTGCTTTTCTTTTAACTTTTTGTAAATTTTAACAAAGATTCTGCGTTATCAATTTCGTAATCGCTTACCTCATCAATTTCACGTAGACAAAAATATTCGCGTTATGATGACATAATGCACATATAATGAGATCGTCATCGTTTTATGTGGTGATTTACTCTTTTTTTAATGTTATTTTAAAGACAATTCTGTCTTTCAAAAATAGTTGCTGTTAACTACGCGTGATTACGTGTTAAAATTTATGTAATAGCTTAACAAATCATTAGTTTACTTTCCGAATTTGCCTTAATGCATAAACAATTTTTATTATTAATTTTGTCACGTCCATCGTTACCGCCATTTGTCTGTAATTTTATTTTTGTAATTTTTCTCTTAAGCGATTCTCCAATTATTTTCGAATAAATTATTTTTATAAATTTTATAGATTGGCATCATTAATACAAAAATTGTCATCTCGAATGTCAAATTGCTACTTTATTTTGAAGTAGTTCTCGAAATATCGATTTTTACATCATTTTGAAGAGCAGATAACGATGATGTCATCAGTGCGTGTTGTTTAACACCTCAGGAGTGGCAATTATATAAAGTTAATTAAAATTTTTGTAAGAATGAATGAATGAATAAATAAATATTTGTTTATTTAATCACTTCAAAAATAAAAAGAGTATATAAATTGGATAAATTAAGTAACATTCTTTGTGTTTTATTTGTTTGATAGTAACTTTGTTCTTATAAAGAATTCTGCAGTATGTCGTTAAGCAGATTAAGTTATCTCGAAGTTTGGGAAAAAATTTTTTAGCCAAACTTTGGCAAATTATGTTATGTTTGAGTAGTTTAGTAAAAGTATCCCGGATTGGAGAGAGGTTATTGTAGTAACCTAGTAAGAGAGAGTGGTGAAGATGGTGGAATGACAGGTGTCATAGGATACTGCTATGCGCTCTGACAGTTGGAATGGTGTGAAAACTTGGTACTGACAGATTCGTGTTGGAAAAGTTGTTAAACATCTTTCAAAAATTGATGAAATCCGGAACTTGTTCAAAAAAGTTTTCAAGTTCAACTATTGAACTGTGTGTTTCAACTATTGTATGGGAATGTTTTCTGTTTTCAAGTATTTCTTCCTTATCATAAACCTATTCATAAATTAGTATATTGTAGATGTAACTTTATTAACTGGTGATTGTGGTTATGTGTGTAGCTGTGTGTAAATTTGCGTGATAATTTTTCTTATTTATAATTTTGAGGTATATAGAAAATTTAATAAACTTTAAAAGTCATTATTACTTTCATCACGTGCAGATTTACCTTAGCAAACTTTATTTCTAATAATGGTAAGCATTAAGAACTTTATATTCTTGTTAACGCTGATATATTGAAAATATGTAATTTAAAGCTAATTAATCATTTTTAATTGTAATTTTTATAATTAAACTCCGCCCAATATACTATTTTCGAATATTAAATAAAACTATAATGGAATTTTTATTCAGTAAGGTATCAGACTAACTATTTTTATTATTTGATTATATTCATTTTAATAGTTTTACAGATAGATTCCATACAAGTTACCTTGCTGAAATATTTCAATTCATCTAGTAAGTTAGACGAATCAAATCAATACTGCGCTCTAAATAATTTAATACGGAATTTTTATTAAGATAATTTTTAACTTAAAATTCGCTCAATCCTCTAGATGCAAGCGTGGCCGCGCTAATCGAAAACTATTGATCATAATAACTTAAAAAAATAATAAAAATAAAAAGGAAAAATCGATAATTCCAATTTCTTGACCTCGGCTTTGTAAAAAAAGCTTTTAATTTTTTCTACGAAATTTTATCTATGTAATCGCACACTGAATATTTTTTTTTTTTAGAATTCCATAACAATTTTTCTCTCCTCCCAATATATTTTAAATAGGCTTACATCGCTATTGCATTCGGCGTTTTCGCTGATTTAGTTATTAAATTTGTTCGTAGATATATTACTTCGTTTCACTTTTTATCATTTCTTGTATTTTCGAATTTTTAGTGTCTGAAATTTTGTCTATTCTATCATTTGTGATTACTAATCAGGTATAAAATATGTCGCTTATCAGATCACACGTGTTGTTTACATAGTGACACAGTATACTGGTAATACTTTCTAGATCATATAGACTGCACAGTATTACTATCGTAATCAGTTAAGACAACAGTACACAGTAAGTTACAGAGATCACATAATAATAATGTAGGCGTATGTGTA
>WUQG02430540.1:0-14369 GCA_011317285.2 Androctonus mauritanicus | reverse complement strand
ATTTAGGGTCTAATCAGATCTGAATTGATATAAACAGGTATAATCAGGTATAATTAGGTCGGATTAGATAAAAAAAATTTTTTCCCGGGTATCTATTTGAAAATTTGCTAAGTAGGGGAAAATTTGAAGTTTACCAATAATGTCAGCAATAAGCTTGCAAGTCCAATTTTTTGACTTTTAAATATTGTGATTTCCTCTTGTTGCAAGATTTAGTGGTTGAGGCAAGAATATTATTTTTTCAGTGTACTGTTTGAAGTATTGTTATTTGTCATCGTTCTTGTAGACGAGTGTGATTGTAAAAATGCCGTCTCATCAAAAATTCACCCTCAATTGATATAACAAAACAGTGAATAGAAACATTTGAGATTTTAACTTAATTAATTTTATTACATTATATCATCAT
Organism: Androctonus mauritanicus; assembly: GCA_011317285.2. Taxonomy (NCBI): domain Eukaryota; kingdom Metazoa; phylum Arthropoda; class Arachnida; order Scorpiones; family Buthidae; genus Androctonus; species Androctonus mauritanicus. The sequence continues at coordinate 13,966 of WUQG02430540.1, read as the reverse complement.
CCGTTACAAGATTATTCGATAATTCACTTATCGACTACTCTTCGACATTATTATTGAACTATACAGAGACGTCGCTGAACTTGATTAGACTTCGCAACCTGTGATAAAAAGTTCGTCAATGACTAGGGAAGCTGTTCACATAAAAAAAATTCCTGTTTTATTTACACATAAGCACGCCACTTTTACTCAAGCTTAGATTCTCGTTATCAGAAAAAAACCATTTACATGAAAATATTACAAAAATAAATGTAAAATATGTTATTCACACGATTGTACTTGACCAATGAAATTAATGGATTATTCTACGGCTAAACTTTTTTTTACTTTCAGCAGCCTGTCGAAAGATTTCACGATTGGTTCGTAAATCAATTTCGGAGCCTGAACGGCGTATGTGAAGCCAATGTGATTGAAATGGGCGTCCTCAACTTTCCGCAGCATCTCCACGTTTTTTAGCTGACCTGCCAAGTCTTCGACGTCCTGAGGAAAATCACGATAAGTGAGATATAAATGGATGAAAAAAAACTTCGAGGTATTTACCTTAGCGTCGGAAACCAAGTCATTTTCGGCGTAGAAAATCGATATCGGGATCTTGACGTTATTTAAATTGTACTCGGGTGGTTCGCTCTGGTTGTAAAACACCTGGTTGATTTCGGCGGATCCGTAGTCGAATTTTCGGAATTTTTCACGTACACTCATCGTGTAGAGCATCAATAAATATCGTGAAAATAGGTTTTGGCGATATTTTAAAGTAAGTGTGCGGATAAACCCTAAACCAGAGTTGCAACTACCCAATAATTGGTTTCAGACGTGTCCGGGGTCAATCCATTTTTTTTTACCATTTTCGGCCAAAATTTTAATTTTTTCGTCATAATTTCTGTGAGTTATAGTTTGAGAAAAAAGACCAAAAATTCGGATTTTGTAGCAAAATGGCGATGTGAGAAAAAATCACCAACTTTTGGAGGCATCTTTCATAAGGCAACTATTTCAGGTGTCTTATTTTTATATTTCATTCCTTCAGATGACGAACCCGGGTTTGAAGATCAATTTTTCTAGATTTCTGAGAAAATTTCCAATAAAAATGACTACTCAAACATCTGGAAAGACCACTTCCTTCCAAAATGAGCAACAATTCATGCCAAAACTGGCTATTTTTTCATCAAAAGTCCCCAACTTCAAAGGCCGATTTGAAAATGGGGTCCATAAAAAAATCCATGCTACATATGATTTTTTGATTCCTGGGTATCTGACGAACATTTTGGCGTGATTCTCATGGCACGCGCAGCTCATACAAAGATTTTCATTTTTTTTTCATTTTAAAGTGAAATTTGCCGTGGATTCACACATATACAATTTCATACATATAATCAACGATGAAGTACATGTTAAAAATTGGACTGTCATTTGTGGAGGAAAAATTTACAAATTAATAAGTCGATCATCCGTAACAATGTCATTAATTTGATTAAGACAAATAATTTTTTATTCATGTAACTGATAGTTTGGAAAAAGTTAATCTTCAGTTTTAAGATGAAAAAATTAGATTGTGTAGTAATTTATTGTGATGTATTTTTTATTCTTTATGTATTTTTACGAATAAATTATGAAACTATAAAAAATAATTCATCGCTCTTGTTGAAAATTTGCATCATTTAATAGGATGTGTGATACCTCGTCTCTTATTGCTTAATTTATTCAGAAGAGTTTAAAAGATGTCATATCTCTACCTTGTCATCTCATCAACGCATCTTTAAATTTCTCAAAAAATGTAAATTCTACGCCCCGCAGGAAACAGCAAATTCGCGTGCGAATCGACACTGTCATGCCTATCATATAAGAATTCAATTCATTCAGATCTCGTGAATCAGTATCGAATATATCGCTGGTTTAGTATTACAAGGGCGAATGTCAAATAGTATATGAAAATGGTCGAATGTGAAATGTTACATGAAAAAGGGCGAATATCAATAATTTCAATAAAAAGGTCGAACTTCAAAAATTTTCATTAAACGGTCGAATCTCAAAATGTGCGTTAAGTTGGTCGAATCTCGAAACGTTTTTTAAAAAGGTCGAATTTGACAATCAATTTTTTTTTTTCAAATTTGTAGTGGCTATTCTGAAACACAGATGCGCCGAATCCCGTCAAATGAAATAAAGAAATTTTTAGAATTTTTGAAACAGAACTGTTTATCGGTGTCAAGTTTTTTTTTGCTAGAAACTTTATTTTTTGGCTTAATTTCAATTTTAATCAAAAATATGTAACAGACAAAGTTTTTCTCAACTTAATTATTTACTTGTTCATCTTATTTTCCGAGTCCAATTTCCACGGCGTTCCCGGAAAATCGGAAAAACAATCGCAAAACCATCCAGTTTTCCGGAAAAGCCTTGAAAATTGGACTCGGAAAATATGATGATCAGGTAAATAATATCGTTTGGAAAAACTTTGTCTCTTACTCATTTTTGATTAAAATTGAAATTAAGCCATTTATCACGCATTATCAAAAAAAAAAATTATATATGAAAAACCCGAATTTCGGACGTTTTTATGATTGTTTCCAAAATTTCTCGGAAAAGTCGTGGAAATGGGACTTTGAAAATATGATAATTGAGTAGATAATTAAATTTGGAACAACTTTTTTCTTTACACATTTTGCTTAAAAATTGAAGTTAAGCCATTTAAAAACGCATTACCAACGAAAACCCGAATAAAATATGCTCCCAAACACGTGCTTATATAAAAAGCGTGCATTTTTCGCCACCCGTGCCGTCTTCTCTCGGCAAAAAATGGCTATAACTTTTGAACCATTGATGCTTGCGATTGAGGAAAGATTAGTTTTTGTTCTAAAAGAATTAATCTTTAAGATGAAAAAAAATTTTGGCCTAAACTTAAAAATTCATCGATTTACAGCATGTCAAACTTCAATGGCCGATATATTTCCGGTTCCGATTGTCGGATTAGGTTGAGCTTAGGTTCAACATTTTTCTTTCATTTAGCACTTCAAAATGAATTGAAGTACGTTTCGATGCAATGTATAGGAGCGGAGAAATCGCCATTTGTTTATTCGCATAATTTAAACAAATGTGAATTAAACAAAGACAAAACATTTTTGGGTGTAGATTTTGAATATCCTATGTAGTTTAAAACCTTTACCAGAGCTCCACCAAATTTCATCAAATTTGAACGAACGGTATAGAAGTTATAAGCTAATAAACAAATTAAGTCAATTTTGTCAACAATAAAAAAAATATTGCAAATTTGAAGATAAAAAAAACGTATCATTTGTATTTAATAAGCTACGTTTTGATGTAAAAAAATTTTTGCTACCTATAAAAAAGGGGGAGAAAAAAATTTTTTCGTTAAAAAAAATTGTTTTTCAAATAAACAAATAACGGCTAATTGGAATTGAACATACTTGGTGTCATTCAACGCGGATTCAAAATACCTTTGGAAAGAATAGAATTCAATTTTGAATCCAACCACATTTCAATCGGTTGAGGCGTTCTCTCTCTACAGCGAAAAAACCACTAATTTTGCAATTAAACATTTAATTGCAAAAAAAGCACAACATTTGGGCCAAAAATCATAAGGACCTTTTTTAATCACCGCATTTTTTCCTGTAAGAATCAATCATGAAAAATATATGTTTCCATATTTTTTGCTCTTTTAATTTACATTGGGGAAATATTTTGGGGTAAATTCCCAACGAGAAAAATTTTCTCAACTTTCTTTGATGATTTTACCGAAAGAAAGTGACGGATACCTGAATCACTACAGTGTAAGGAATAGCTTTAATCGTCATTCTTTTTTGAGCGTTGCTAAGAGATTCTGTTGCTAAGTGCATCATATAGCGTTTTTGGGTCAAGAATAAAAAAAAAAAAGATTCTTGTAACAAGAGAGAATAAATCTTGAGCCAAAAAAATATCGCTCAAGATTATTATTTTTATTCTTGAGGCAAGATAAACTTTCCCTCAGTGTGACGAAAGCAGTGCTGCCAATGCTTAATTTTCATTACTCTAAAATTCGACCTTCTTATAAAATGTTTCGAGATTCGACCAACTTAACGCACATTTTGAGATTCGACCGCTTAAGAAAGTTTTTTGAAGTTCGACCTTTTTATTGAAATTATTGATATTCGCCCTTTTTCTTGTAACATCTCACATTCGACCATTAAATTGAATTTTTTTGAATTCGTCCTTCTTAACCTGCGTTTTCAGATTCGACCATTTTCAAATACTATTTGACATTCGCCCTTGTAATACTAAACCAGCGATATAATGTAATATCATAAGTCAGATTTTTAATCGAAGCTCCCTTTTATCAACAGATCCTTCTCAGTTATTAGTAAACAGGGGTATCAATAGCTCCTGTTGAAAATCTGACTTTGGATTCTGATTTGCGAGGTCCGAGAACTCCCTCAACCAGTCTAAGTGAATTACAATTCTCTGGAGTGAAAAATCACAGTGCGAATTGGCTTTCTCATATGGACCATTCTACCTCCAAATAATGGGTCTCGAACAGTCCTCCCGTACCTGGGTATATTATATTTTTTTCATCCAAACTATCGTCTGTTGAGTTGTGGAACAATTCCGTACGATTCTTCATAGCTGCAGCAGTTTTGCCTCAAAGTAGCCTGGCCCTTTATCTGGAGCCTGGAAAATTGAGATGAGGGAATTGAAGCGAGAAGTTCTTCTCTTGAGCCAAGAAAATTATGATTTTGTCAATACTATCTCGTCTCTAGATAAAATTCTCTAAGCTCAAGATTGTAATCATATTTTAGAAAATAAATGTAGCTCATCGAAAATCTGATAAAAAAATCTGGAGTAAAAGCACCAAATTCGGACTGATAACTACAAGATAATTCGATCAAAATTTATCCATAAATAGCAATAACTTTTGAAATTCAGTTTATGACAAAATCTTTCTGTAGATATTAAAACTTGAGTCCAAAATTTCTTTTCTGCAATATTTCAGAGCTCTGCAGTCTCTCCGAACTTTTAATTTTATCATGAAGCACAAAATTGACTGTTTACCTCCGACTGTAGAAATTTTTGAACAAATGTTGACATATTTCTGAACATGAAAATCTTCAAACGAAAGTTCTTATTTTTCCTAAATGTAATTTTTCCATCTAACTTTCTGAAATATGTACAATGTTTTTAAGAATTAATCGACTTGAATTTAGTTTCAAACATTTTTTAAAGCTCATTTTTTCAATGATTCGAACAGAATATAAAGTTAATGACCAGCCCCAAGAGGGACGATCAAAATGAAGATTATTATTGCAGGTTCATATTCATCATCATTTTTGCATTCATTTTTTACATCAAACTGAATGAGTATAAGTGACAAACCACGATACGTAGTGAATGGTTCCATCGATTTTAACGACCGGACTTAATCGAGGATGATATTTTCAAACGATTCCGGAATAAATAATCCAACAAAATTTTTCGAGAAGATTTGAGATCAACAATTCAAGTAACGACGAAAATGGTCAAACTATCAGCCTCGCGGGAAATCACATGAAAAATTTCCGCCGACAGTTTGAAAGGTAAGCAGATACTTTTGAAATGAAAAAAAAACTTTTGGTTTGATTTTCCAACTGTTTATTAAAATTCAAAAGAAATATAAAGTTTTGAATATATATATATATATATATATAAGTTTGACTAAATCTAAAATTACATACATTATGTAAACTACTGCAGTTGAGATGCAGATAATTGAGTTTCATTTAACACCGCAGAATATTTGCATATAAATTAGACTCCGACAGTGAGTAATCGTCGAAAAACTCGCTGTTGACCTTTGATGTTCCATTTCTGGAATACGAATTCGGAACCATCTGACGGCTTGGTCCTGAAACAAAAAAGCAGAAGCAAAAAATTTGCATCTCGTTATAAAATTCAAATTTTTAATGCTAAAATTAAAATATTACTTGCTGTAAAAATCGAAATCCACTTCCCACCCATCTTTTGTGAATATCTCGTCAAATGAAATGATCTGGTAGCCCTCTTTCTCCAGACTAACGATCCAGTTGTTAAAAGACAATTGTTCCATGTAAGAAGAATTGTTACGGGCATCCAAATTTGGCAGAGGTGGTACCGTGCACAGGGTTACGTTTTTGGCAGTGATACCGAACTTGTTATTCAGCTGTTCTAGGAGAAGTCTCATGTCGCCAATCATCATGTCTGCCGTACTGCCCGAAATGACATCCACCGCCCCCAGACAGATCACCAGTTTCTCGGACATCGAGTCGATGCTGTCGAATCGCTTGGTAGTTTCAGCAATGGAAATGCCGCATCGAACAGTACCATGAGCGTTCAGTCCTTCTGCAAAAAAATGTTAACAGATATGTTAGAAATTTTTCCAGGGCAATTAACCAGTCTTTTCATCATACCTGGTGCGGAAATCTTGGAATATTTCCAGCGAGCTAACTGCATGAAGAAATCATCCCCGATCAGTTGCTTGTCCCCCACACGGGGTTCCAAGACAGAAGTTTCGATCTTTTCCTCGTCATCGCTCGATTCAATGTCCTCGCCTGAATTCGTCGTGTAGAATCCACTTTCAGAGCTGACGTCTTCAGGGAACGCTCCAATCCATTCTGATCCTCGAACAGAGCTGATCCTGAGTTTGTCATTGGAGCGTCTGAAGGTCCCACGGTGGTCATCATGTTCGCTGTCCCAGTTTTCGCCGTCAAAAGATGGCCAATTCTTCAGTCTGAAGTACTCATCCCTGTCTAATCGGTAGCAGTAATCATGCCAAACGTACACGGCAATTGAGTGTACGATGCCTGGTTCAAGCCAAAGAGACTGCTCATTCTCATCTTCAACGTCGGAAGAAGCCTCGGTGTTGGAATCCGCTGAAAAGTCGTACCAGCTGCCATCGTTGACGGGTGTCAAGTTGTCAAGACTGAAGTACTCATCTCTTCGGAGCCAATACAAATAGTCACTCGTGTACTCTCTCGGAATGCTGGCGATGCGAGATGTCGTTACATCGGATTTGAAGTACTTGTCCTGTTGAGTCCAGTTCGAGAAATCGTTCCAATCTTCGCCATTGGAGTTCACTTGGATATTGGCCTCGAAGTACTTGTCCTGCTGAATCCAGGCAGAGTAGTCATCCCAGTTTTCCCTTTTGCAAGGCACTGCAACTCTGGAATGCCAGTAGCCGTCCATCTTGGTCCAGTGAGAGTAATCTGCCTTGGCAGAGTAGATCTGGTGAAGATCGACTCGCTCAACCTTCCTTGACTTGGTCATTTGGATCTGTAACAAATACTACATAAAATTTGTTTATTAGTTCTACGCGATATTTAAACATTGATTAGTTCATCGAGAATCAACATTAGCCAACCATTTTTCAAATATAACTCTTGAATAGCAGACGACCAATTTTTTCAGGACTGAAAAAAATCTTGTTGATTGGGTAGTCGAAGTGGATAAAAACTTGAAGAAGCACAAAACTGAGCAAAGCTGAAGAAGTGTGATTTACGAATGGCTCTATGCCCTTCGAATAGGTTCTTATATAGGACTAAGTACCGCCCCGGTGGATTTCCTCTTCCCCCTCTCCCGAGCCTTCTCCCAAGGAAAGAAGCGAGTCTGACTGAATTCCATTTCACCTTTTACTTGTATGAGCGTATGCTTCTCCACGCCCTAAACACTTCAAGGGCTATTCAATATAAAGATTCAACTTTTCGTTGTAGTAGAAATGTTCCGAGATTTTTTTCTCGGGGAATTTGAATTGGAAATTTTTTTTTTCTCATCGCACTCTGGGTGGAAATTATCATCGATTTTTGGTATCTTTCAGTTGCATGTCTTTTGAATTCGTTTAAAATTATGTCGATTTGCAATATGATCATTCCAAAAGTACCATTGCATGCCAAATAAATTTCGAAAAATATTGTTTTTAAGGTTTCGCATACACGGGAACAGCGGGTACTCAGTCGAAGATAAGGATGATTTGAACTGAAAATGTGTCATTGGTATGATCTTTATTGATAGCAAGAAATTCATTTATTCATGTAAAAATATATCATTGGTTGTAAAAATCAGAGTCATCCCAATCTGAATTTTGCAAAGAATGTGAAGTATATACCGATTTTTGACCCTGATTATGAAATCTACAGCCGTGATTTCCGTAAAAGCATTCGGTAGCCTGTTCGTCGGAAACATATATTATCAATATTCATAAACTTACCCCGACAATTTTCCGAAGAAATTGAATTGATGAACAAATATTCTAGGTCCATTCTCTTTTCATCCCTATATTACGAAAATGTGATACCAAAGATTTTTTTCCCTCAAAAATTGTTTCTGTGATATTCTTTGGAAAAAATGTTTCTGGTGCAGTCGGGGACGAGGCCCGTATCCTCGAAAACTTCAAAGGACGGCGACTCGTCGATCGACGAGCTCAATATGATTAGGATCGCCCTTGGAAGGTCCTTCTCATTGGCAGATTTATTTTCTGATTAATTCTGGGCTACGGGGTCAATTAGCAAACTGGTCAGTTTAGTCAATCCATTTTAAAAGCAAATCAATCTCCAAATGAGAATCCCAGTCAAATTCAGACTATAAACACTGGTCTGCTGGCCAGTTTATGGCCAGTGAGAACTGTGCAAATTTTAGGCAGTTCAAAGCAGTCTTTTATCGTTTTTGATGAATTAATGTATGCTTTCTGGGTTATTGAAAAAACTTTACGGAATCTGCTCATTTTTAAAAGATTATTATTCATGAAAATGTTTCTTCGAAGTGATGATACATTGTTGAGGTTGACTCAACTGCCTCAATATTCGTGAGAAATGTTGGGGTCAGACATATTTGCAACATTCGGTGAGACATATTCTGTGAATGATAATGAGGGCGATCAAAAATGGCTATGTCGATGCCCCAATCCCAAGTCGCCGACCGAATAGATCTTTATGAAGCAGTTCGGGTTGAAAAAATGTTACATTACAATTTTCAGAACAGTTCCGTCTAGCTAGATGTTTTAGCTGATCGGGAAATATACGCAACCTCGTCAATAGTCAATAATTTTTGCATAAGCGCCCAGTAAGGTAAAAACTTAAAAAGCTCTCGCCGCTTGTCCTCGAAAATCCATCGATTAAACTGAATTATTTGGGCTGGAGTGTCTAGTTCTGTTCAAAAAAGAAGCTTGAGGTTTTCTGCGCATTGTCAGTACTCCTCTTTTAAGATTTTAGTAAACTTTTGAAAGTAAACTCTTTGATTCAATGAACAATTTCAAAGAAGCGGCATAAATTGAACTTGGCGTAATTAACAAAGTTTGCTCATTCACAAAATGTGGATCAATAGACATGTTTGAAGAATATGCCCGCAACGGGGCGTTTCGCAATATTTGATTTCGCAGGCTCGAATCAGTAACTATTGAATTTTTATTGAAATTCAGAGACTTCCAGGAAGTGAAGAGCAAAGATTCTCAACGATTTTTCTATGAACAAATTATTTTTCCATATATAACTTCATGCAAACAGTTTTATATGCTCATACTTGCCAAAAGTGAAGAAAAACGAATATGTACCTCTGGGAAATTTCAAGGAAAAAAACTTTTTTGACAAGTTTTCATATTTTGTGTTGGGTAAAAGTGAAAGTACATTATCCACAGGCTCCCTCCCTCGTCTATGCTCTCCCTCTCTCTCACACTGCGCGAAGTCCTTATATCTTTGACCATTCCTCCTTCGTCATAGAACCTGAGCAAAATGGGCGTCATATAAATGGAAAATGATGACCATGATCGAGAAACCGAAAGTGAAAGACGGAGGAGAAAAAGCAGAGCATACGTATGAGATTGGGGAAACGACAATTATGTGGGGAAAAATAGTGGGAAACGCTGAATGGGAATGGGCTTTCTTTCTCCTTCGGAATATTTTTCGAAAAAATTGAAAGAAAATTATTGCTATTTCACAGTTTTGCAATAACTCCGAATATAACAAACTTTTAGATCGAAAGTTGAATGTGTTAGGTTTTTTGATAGGTTTCTGACTTTTTCGTCACTGGGCTTTTCAATTTTCAGCCTCATACATCGGCGCATCTGGGAGATTTCAAATCAATCATCAATTACATAAACGGAGGAATCGTCATTTTGATTGTGTCGATGAATCGAAAAAATCACTGCCCGGGTGAAGATATCGGAATTGACTTTTAATTATTTTTATATGTGTTTTCGCTCCATTTTTCGTATAATATTATGAAATACCTGCATCGAAAAATAGGTTCCAGTTTACGGAACAGGAATTTTCAGTTCCCGAACCGGAGAATTCCCATCCTCGGAACAGAAATTTCCTCTCGTAAGAAATCCTGTCCCGGAAAACATTTTTTTTTCACAGGAAATTCCTGTTCCGACAACGCAAAAATTCTTGTGCCTAGGACCACAATTTCCTGCAGAAGAATCCTGTTTCTGGAACCGAAAAATTTTCATTTCCGATACAATAATTTCCGGTCATTAGAATTCTGTTTCTGGAACCCAAAATTCATGTAACTGGAACAGAAATTCTCTGCACGTAAAATACGATTACCGGAATTGAATAATTCTTCAAATCTATGAACTGAAAAAACAGTTTATTGAAGTCAATATTTTAACACGTTGAAGCCGTAGTAACGATATTGCTGGATTTTCATATATAAGTTCTTGAGAACCAAAATTCAGGGCTTCCTACTCAAAAAAGATACCATTAACAACGATTGAATTTTATCAAGCTGACAACACCAATAATCAAACGGCAAAACGTTGCCTCTGAACCAAATAAAATAAAAGTTTATAGTATAGATTTAAACGAAAGGATATTTCAGTAATAGAAATTTTCTCTGCAGAAATTTTATTTCAAGAAATTCTTGTTCCGAGGATAGAAATTTTGTGGTTTTGGAAACAGGATTTTTGCAAAATTCCTGTTCTAGTTACAGGTATTTCCAAGTTCCAGTAACATGATTTTTTTCACAAGGAATTCCGGTTTTGGGTACAGGAATTTTCGAGTTCCGGGGACAGGATTTTTTTTGGAGAAAATTTCTGTTTTGTGTACAAAAATTTTCAGTTTTCCGGAACGAAATTTTTTCACGGGAAATTCGCGTTCCAGGGATAGGAATTTTCCGGTTTTAAGAACGGGATTTTTTTGCAGGAAATTCCTGTCTCGGAGATGGGAATTTTCCGGTTCCGGAAACAGAATTTTTTCAACTGGAAATTCCGGTTCCGCGAATAGGAAGTTTCAGGTCCGTGAACAGGATTTTGGGAACTGGAAATTCCTGTTCCGCGAAGCATGATTTCCTGGTCCGGGAATGGGCATTTTTCTTAAGGGTGCAAAAAAAATTTTCGAAGAACTAGTTACAGCCGTTCCGTGCTACATGCACAAGACCTCCAAATAAAAATCACAACCAAAGTTGGCACTGCGGACGATCGGAAATTGAAAATTCAGATTCCATAGGAAATTCCCCGGAAAAACCATTTGTCGAAAAAGTTTTATAGTGCATTTTGAACCTTTTGGAGCTGCAATTCCGGCAACGGCAGAAAATCGACGTTGAAATGACGCTCCCTGACTTGAAACTTTCACAGGCTGCCCCTGAGCCTTACATGGCTTACAGAGCTCTGGAATTTCGGGAACCTTATTTCTCTGTCACCAAAAACTTCTGTGACAATACTCGGCCCGATGTGTGGGGGTCGGTTTGATGGTGGTCCACTTGGCCGTGACTATTCTGAGGTACAAATCCAAGCAAAGTTCAAAAACCGAAAATAACGAATCGCTTATTTCTCCTCATTACGTGATTCAAGAAAATATTATTGCAAAACGATTACCATTTTTTTCGATACTCGGATCGTTCGGAGTTCGAACGATAGGGCCAGCGTCCTTTGTCGTTCAAGTTGGCAATCTATTTGAAATTGAGGAGGTTCAAAGGATCAAAACTATGGGAAACTGCGTTCAAATCACCTAAACATTGGTTGACGATAAGATGTTGCAATTTTCGAAAAAAAAAATTGATTCGAAGGCCAAGAAATATCATTTTTTGCTCAGTCAGTTCACCTTATGGAAAATTGTTGAATTTGATTGAGAAGTAGCTTATTCCCGAAAAAATTTCCCCAAAAGTGGATTGAGAACTGAGAATATAAAAATGGACTATTGCGAGGGCCTCGAGCGAATGGGCGGAGCTTAGCGTTTTTACATGCGTTTATATGGGACTGGTTCCCCCACTTTGCCAACTTTTGCCGGCCGCTTTAACATAGGTTTATATGGAACGCGCGCGCTTGCTCCGCCCATTCGCTCGAGATCAATTATCGTCGAATTATTGGGGATCTTGAGAAAAGAAATTCTCTCCGTTTTGCTACCCCTGCCGCAATGGTTATACGAGAGATGTTCAAATTTTCACCATCGGAAAAGGAAAGGGGAGGCACGTGATCGTGATAGGCTACATGATGATATTGATGATCATCGAACTATTTACCGGCCACTCGAACCTCGATGTTGGAAAAAGTATAAAAGAGGGATCAATGAATTTTGTTCACCATTCTTTGATCGTCGATCTAGCGTCGTACATCAAGCAGCGAATAATCTTGAAATTCGAAAATCGTATACATGGACATGGATACCTGTGAATTGGAAAAGCTATGGGAAGAAATCATGGAAGATATGTGGTGGGTATTTTTCAAATTTTAAATATTGGTGAAATTTTAATTTATTTTTTGCGATTTAGCGTTGATATTAACGAGTACGCCGAGATCTTGGACACTCCTTGGACAGAGTATACAAATTTTTCATGTAGAAATAAAATGTTCAATATTGATCCAGATGAATTGATCCTAGATGCCCTGACTAACTTCGTTAAAAACAAAAAGAAAATAAATTTTTGTTTGATTTTAGGATCAAATTAATACAATTTCTTTTGAATTTTTGATTTTCTTGAAAATTAGATCGTTTTTTAAGAATAATATTGATATCTTGAAATATTCTTATGAACATGACAGTCTGATATAGTTCAAAACTTAATAGTCTCAATTTTTCGTTGACATTGATTTGAAATCAAAGGACCTCATTACTTTGAACAATGATGGCCCAAGTTGCAAAAAAAGTGGTGCATGTCATTTAATCTTGTTACTACCAACATTTTGAAGGAGATGAAGCTTTTTACAAAAAATTCAAATTTATTACAGTCAAATCACATATCTAATCGAAATTTTCAAAACATTTTCTACCAATTCTTTCTTATTGTGTAAGGGTCACTTTTGGTCTAAAGTCACTATATTCTTTGCTTGATCACAAGGTAAATTTGTGACTTAGTAAGAAGTATTGCCTGATTGGTTACATTTTCTTGTTGTTTTGAATAAAGTCAGCAATTTTTGAACGGAGTGAAAAGTTTCATATTTGAAAGAAAATTTTGTCAAATTCCCTACAAACTCTGATGAATGGGAATCAACATTGCAAGTTACAAAATCTGAAAAATCTTTCATCAAATATTCTCTCTCCACTATAGCAGAAATCAAAACTGACGAGAAAATTGAGGCCACCTTAAATACAAGACCTAGAGCATATACAGTTATAGAGAAGGAACGGTGTGAAAACTTTTTGATGTTAAAAATATGTTGCTAGTAAGTTTTATGAAAAGATAAAGTGCACCATAGTTTTCTGTTTAAAACTAGAGAAATGCAGTTTTATTTGACTTAATTCTAAAATTCAAATTAGGTAGTTTGAAGAATATTCACTCAGGCAAAGAAAATTATAGCACATTGTTCACAATTATTGAAAACTTGGAATTCGTTTAATCTCAAAACCTAAAAGTTGGAAATGTTTAAATTGAGAATCTTACACCACTGAAAATTTTAGGCAGAAAATTTTACCAAAAGTAGAATTCTCTACTTACAAGGGGACCGTCTGAGGTGCGGGTCATGGATTTGGCTAAAACTTTTTTTACAGATTTTTTGGGTCAGATGAATAACTTACTTGCCATTCTTAGCATCTCATTGGCCATTTCTTCTGTA
>WUQG02430529.1:0-14370 GCA_011317285.2 Androctonus mauritanicus | reverse complement strand
AAACGATTATTAAAGAAAGTTGAAAATTGGAAAGACGGAGTGGTGTAAAGTTACCCCCTAAAATTTTTTTTGGAGGTAAAAGTGTAGATAACTACGACACTTTTATCTTGTGGGCTAAATGGCGAGGATGAAAAAAAATATTAAAAGTTCAAAAAGTGCTAACGAGAAGAAAACAAGTACAAAAGAAAAAATTCAAAAGTGGAGATAACTTTATATCCGTTCGAAATATAGATATTACTTTTCTGGAGCGTTTGTTTATTATTGATACGAGAGAATGTTAAGATCAACAGCAATTTATTTATTATTTCTATTGCTTTTAGATTGACGATTTTTCTAGTCGAAAACTTAAGTACAGTTTATATATTTATGTTTTTCACTAGAAGTAATAAGTTATATTTCCGTCTTTGTTGTTATTAGTTTTAAGGCTACGATATCACCTCGTAGTCTAAAAACCAATAACAACCAAGAAGGAAATATTATTTATTTCTTCCGTTTTTAACGATATCTAGTAGCAATTAACAAGTAATCCGAACAAAATAGAACTGCCGATCAGTTAATAGGCACAATGAAATCAATATGTGTTAATTACTTATTGAAACGAAGATAATTCGTAGAATAAATGGCCATGATGAAAATTGTTAAGTAGGTAACTTTAATATCGTTTTATATTTCTGAACAAACTAGTTCAGAAATATGATTTCTTGTTTTATTCATATAAACAAAGTAGAAATCAAAAATCTGCTGGTCTTCACTTTAAATTAACTTATAATACACCTTCTCCTGTCAAATGAAATTTCACTCATTAATTGATCATTTCAACTTTGATTAGATTCTATTTTCAATGCTTATAATCTAATTAAAATAAATAACTTTTTAAAATCCGTTAATCGAATGATTTACTTTCATTCAAATTTTTATTCTATTTAATATTAATTCTATCGAATCATTTTCATTGATATTTTGTTAATATTTATTATAAATAAATTGTGGATGAATATTGTAAATAAATAATCTGTCTTTCTCGGCAATGAATTGATTTTTCTTGTCCTAAATTCGAATTACTTTCCATAAACCAAAAACAAAGCGAACAAACAAAAAAGAAACTTATTTTAGCCCTCCCCTCACTGACCATACTATTCGACAGCTACTCGCTTCTCATTGATTGAAAACGAAGGGAGTATATATAATATAGGTTTTTTTTATCTATATAAATACATACTTTTTTGAATATTTTAAGCCCATTTCCAATCAGGGAGATTACTGATGTGCGGGATCAGTTCCAATAACGGACTGCACCCACTCCCATGGAGGGGGAACAGAATGGTGAAGGTCGGGATCGACGGATTGGGCGCAATGGCCCGAAAAACTTTTTAGAAGTTAACAAAACCCGGACGCGATCCCGGATGCTCCTGCGTGACACGCTGACAACGTTACCACTAAGCCATCCGGCCTATTATAAATACTCTATGTGGATCCGGCGGACAATTGAGACATACATTAGGCTACGGCGGTAGTGGTCAAACGCGTGAGTAAGAATGGCAAAGTGAGAATTGTTCCGGCACAAACAGACAACTACGGCTTATTAAAAACCTGGGATCTTTATTGAGAGAGAGAGAGAGAGTATAACCATAGTGTCCGGACAATGGAGGATAAATACCTGAACTTTACAAGCTTGAGTTTTGATTCTTTCTTTCGATTATTGCTATCAATGTGTATCGATAGGAGTCCCCAATCACAGTATTTAGTCGGTGTATTAAACTACGGTGGCGCAGTCTTTAGTCCGTTTCACTCACTAACAGCAATTATCGCTTTGCAGTACCTTCTTTCTCCCGGTGTGTTGGCTTGTTCCTTCCCTTTTTATTTAGATAGATGTGAGATAAAAACTTCAAGTTTTCTTTTTGTGATGATCGGAAGCTTGGGAGAAAGGCTCGGGCTGACTAAGATTTCTCCCGTCTCCGAAGAGGAGGTCGCTGACTTCTCTTGCTCTCGATTCTCCTGTCTGACCGACTGACTGCCGGACGTTTTCGGTATTTTCGACCCTTTATCCCTGTTTTTCGTTATCGTTATTGTGGATAAGAGATCTCATATCATCAGAGGAAGTATTCAATCGGGGATTAAGGAATGTCCGTTGTTGATTTAGCTTTGTTTCTCCTCATTTCGTATTGACATTAGACCAAGATAAAATTCTTACTTTCTTCAACTGAGCGGACTTTCCCTCATTATCAGTAAGAAATAACATTCCGTTAACAAGATTATTGTAATAATATATGCGGAGCGACACTTTCTCGAAAATTCAATTTCGTGGCTGTTTGACATTCCCAAATACCTCCTCCCTTAAATTCTCTCTTTATCATTAAAATATTTCTTTCCCTTTGTTTCTCCCTTTTTGCACATTTCATTTATAGAGGTTTTTCCGAGACCTCACGTGTATATACTAGATAACGCTACTTTCCATCCTGTGAGTATTAAGCGTGATGGCACCTGAGTAACTCGTGGCGGCTTTCCAATGCCATCATGAATTATCTACACACCTGATGAAATCATCCATCAGATAGAGTTCAACGAACTGGTTTAGACTCCTGAAAAACTGGAGAGGTGACTCCTAGAAATTGAGCCTTGATCTTTCAGAATGGAAATAAGCAAGCTTCCATCGTAGCCATCCGGCCGACAATACACATCCTTAAAGAGATTCGCCACTTGTTTTCCAGGTAGTAGTGTCATTCAAATATAGAAATTAACAACCGATTCCATCTTTTTTTTATATGAATGATTATCTGCAACAAAGAATCAAATAATGTTTAAAATAGGCATAAAATATGAAATAACATATAGTTCAATAAACTATACAAAATTATTTTATTACAATTTTAAGCAAATTTTTGGAGTTTTAAACATTTTTATTCTTTTGGACGTTATCATGTTGTGACGTTTTATATAAGCAACGCAAACATTCTCTGGTATTTAACTCACATAGAGGTTCATCAGAATAGCAAAGACACCTAATGATGTCTATGGTCAACACAGGAGATAGTCATTCAGTGACTTTAGTGATCATTTAGTCATTCAGTGACTATAGTCAATACAAATTTTCATATAATTTTATAGATGAAATGAGTAGGTCCTAATATTTTGTAAGGGGTGTCCTTATTGATCAGGATATCGAAATGGTATGATTGCAATTTTAGTTGTTTCATTCTTTAATAAATTCGCATTAGCCTATATAAACAGAGTTTATTACAGGGCCGGTCAACGCGCCGTTCGCGGTCTCTACTCTTCCACCGGCAAACCGTGAGAAACAGCATGCGGTGGTCTGTCATATTTTCTGTATCGAAAATTTGTTATGGTTGTTTGAAATCACTAGCGGTCTATCAGACTATAGTGTAGTCTATAAAATAAACAACCAGTGATTTCTGAAACGAAAAATATCCTAAAAGCAAAAAAAGTTGGTCAGCACTGATCTGTTAGATAATCAGTGGCAATTCTCAAAAGTTCAAAGTAGTTATCAGCCGGGATGCAGCATGGAAAAGCTTTGGATTTCCACTCTGGAGAAATCGGGATTTACCAATTGGAAATATTTATGGAATCCGGACCCGACCCGTCTATTCCCGTCTGCCTAATTCTGCTGATACACTCTACACAAGAGGGCAATCCTCTTCACAATGTTGGGCAACCTGTGGTAGGTCTGGTTTTACCCAACTATTTTAGTATTGTTATTGAATGGAAAGTAGCGTCATCTGTTGAATATAAAGATTTCAAACATTTACGAAATAGATTTTTTTTGCGTTTGCTAGCTTTAAATTTGAAGCAAAAGATTTGCGTAATATGATAGCAGATAAAATGTACACAAGAAGGTATGAATTTTATTTCAAAATATGCTCTTCTAGTACAAATTTTCATTGCTGCTTGAAATTGTAAGACAAAGGAGATTTCTGTTGCAATCATTTTCGAATAATTTCATCTGATCATCAATGACCACACTTATGAGACCCTGTAATAATTTATTAGTATTTTCACTTTACTTACTTTATAAAACACAGTAATTTCTGTGAACTTTATTTTCTGTTCCCATAACAAATGGTTCGACAAAAATTAGATTTAAAATTTATTTTCATTTATAACTGATTCTTGTCTCAATTAGTGGCTTACAATTATTTCCTACAATTTCATTATATCCCACAATTTTTTATATCCAAATAGTTTCTGCTTGTATGTAAATAATCAAATTGAATTAAAGAGGATTTATTGAACATTCTTGAAGATTTAATTTACAACAGATTATTCTCAACTAATAGGCCGCTTCTATAGTGTAACAAATATTGTAACTTCTTAATACTTGGTTTATTTATTGCATATTAAATATTTAAACTAGATTAATTTTTACGTGAAAAACGTTTCTCTCTTATTTTAATTCCAATACAACAAGAATTTTAGGATACGTTAAATAATATGAAAAATATCTTTACATCAAATATCTAGACAAAGAGTACATGATGAAAAGTTCACCCTTCTCTGTATTTTAGATGAACTATAGTTTATTGAGAACATCTTAAGTAATTCTGGAAATACTTATATTCAAAATTTAATCGAAATTAGTTGAACAAACTGACTTGTAGCAATGTCAGCATAGGATAAGAAAAATTCATGTTTTTTCTATTTTTTTTTAATTAGAGTTTTGAAACTTCGAATTTAGAAATCTCTATCAAATTCTATGCTTTTCCTATATAAGTATATAATTATGCACTCTCGTTAAAATTGACTTGAATTGATTCCTTCAATAAGAAAAACTTTAATATGTAAAAATTTACATGCAATACTAAAAAATATATGACTTAGATTTAGCTCTGAAAATACAAAGTAGAAAATCTATCTTTCTGTAATCAACTGCAAAAAGATTGAGCAAATCAATAAAACCGATCTATAAAAACATAAAAATAACCATTTAAATTAACTTTTACTGCAATGTAACAATTGATACAGTAATCGAAATTTAATATTTCTGATTACTACTAAAGTTTCATATCATACATGCAATTTGATGATTTAAAAGTAATATACTATATACGATAGTTCGTTTCTTTAAGTTATTATTAGAAAAATGTTCATTTTTATAAAAACTAAACCAAACACTTCAATATTGTTCATCGTGGATAAATACATTATTAAACTCTTGTAGCAACTAACAGAAAAGTGGAATCAATCAGCATTCGTAAGAAAATAATATTTTTTAATCAATATGAAAGATTTTGCTGTAAACAAAGACAATTCATGCAATATTTAATTAATAATTTATTTATAATTTAAGAGATTCCTTTACGGAAAAT
This sequence comes from Androctonus mauritanicus, assembly GCA_011317285.2. Classification (NCBI taxonomy): domain Eukaryota; kingdom Metazoa; phylum Arthropoda; class Arachnida; order Scorpiones; family Buthidae; genus Androctonus; species Androctonus mauritanicus. Next base: position 9,049 of record WUQG02430529.1, on the reverse strand, counting down.
TGTTAATTAAAATAAATATATATATATAGGCTATATGTAATTTTCCAATTGAAAATTTGAAATGAAGAAAAGAATAATTAGAATAAAAAAGTTTCTAGAAATAAATAAAAATGAAGAATAGGCATCCAAGAAAAGTAAATACAGTACAAGAATATTATAACAAAGTATCAATCATTCAGCACAATAAAATCTGTCTAACTTGTAAGTTGGACGTTGTACAAGCCGGAAACCTTCTCAACACTGAAAATATTTTTATTCCCGAACAACTTTCATAGACAATTTCCATGTTGTAAAGAATATATCTGTACAACATGGAAATTTTCTAATGTTAAAACGGAAAGCATTTTAAAATTTCACTGAATGAAAAATATTTGTATAAGATGGAAAATTAATAACTTTTTCCATCTTTTAAAGGAAAAAGTGATTTTGAATTTGAAACCATTGGTCAAGCTGAACAAAGAATGAAAGAATTTTCTGAAGTATCACACCTTGATGAAATTCAAACATTTATAGGACAGCTTGAAGACATTAATATGCTAGTAAATGCTGAAGAATAAGTCGACATTGATAAAAGCATTTTAATAGAGGGAAGTTATTAAAGTATATTAAAAACTTAACTTATCCTAATGATATTTTCATTAAAAGACATGGATTTTTATATAAATTTGTGCATCGATTAAATTTTATAGAAAACGTATCAATTCTAATATGAATTTTTCTGTTTACAAATGTGCTTCATTTATATAACTGTAATGATATGCTAAGTAAATTATAACTTTGTATCGGAAATACTTTTGTAATATAAAATAGATTATTGAAATAATAATATAAAAAATATACTGATTATTTATTTTAAATAATAGTATAACAGTGACTTGTTTCTGATGATATACAACATCAACAGATCTATGGGATGGAGAAAACGAGATTGAATAACGAATTAGTTATTGTTCTGATGATATATTTTATTAAATTATAATGAAGAATCTCATTAATGTGATTTATAAATTCATTAAGATTTACATTTATATCATCAATAATTTGTGTTTTCTTCATTTTTTTATTTATAGAAATTCTAAATAATTTCATCGAAAAATCTAATTTGTCAGAATTAAAATTAGACTGCATAAATTGAGTACATTATATAGTTTTATATTGAATTGTGTTTATTAAACATATTTTTAGTGTTAGTAGAATAATCAAGTTGTTTTTAAATAAATAAAAATAAAAAATTTCATTTTCAAATAAATTTATTAACTATTAAAATTTTCGTTAAATTTATATTAGAGGTAAAGCTCTGAAATATTTAACATGTCAAAGTAATAACATAGTACAAGGTTGGCCAAACTTGATATCACTACGAGCCGCATATAGGAATCTCAAATACTTGAGAATTACAATCAGTTTCTTTCTGGGTCAAAGAAGGCCACATCAGTTTTTAACATCTTAAAGCTACGTTTAGACGGTGCCTCTCTGCATGCAACGTTGTATGCAGAAAGTCGCATGCCTCAAGGCGCAACAGCCGCATGAGGCATGCAACTTGCCCCTTCGTGTTCACATCTGGAGGACATATTGCAGAGAATGCTGTCACGAAGCGAGTTGTATTCTGCCGCTTTAGCGGCAGCTACTGTTATCATTTCAAGTGATAGAAGGAAAAGGAAGTGGTGGATTCGAAAATATGACCTCAATCCTTTAATTTTATTTAAAACAGATTTCGTATCCATTTGATATTTTTTCCCTAATCGTGAATAGCATCGCGTCGTGCTTCCCGGTTTTTATTTAATTTGTGGGAATATTGCCATAAAAAAACTTCACGACGATAATCTTTAAAAAATTGAAGTGTTTTCTCTACTCCTCACTCCATAAATCAAAGAAAAATATGAAAGAAAACTTTAAAATATTTAAAACAGCATGATGTTGCAAGACTAGTTGCACGTGTAACCCAACTACGATGGGGAATACATGCGATTCTTGCGCCTAGTTTTGCAACACATTTTGAGGCATGCGCTCTTGCATGCCTTCTCGTACGCCTAGTTGCATGAAAAGTTGCTCCGTCTAAACGTAGCTTTACAATGGTTTTAGAAAAGTTTATTGTATATTTGAAATGCATTTGTTTCGTATATATGCATACTACTTTTGACAAGATTTGAACAAATTACAAATGCATTATTTTTTAAATTAAAGAGATATTTGCTCCATATTAACTATTGATTGTCACGATAAATGGAGCCACATTAAAGCTACGTTTAGACGATGCAACTTTTCATGAAACAAGACGAATGCAACTAGGCGCACGAGAAGGCATGCAAGGCGCATGCCTCAAAATGTGTTGCAAAACTAGGCGCAAGAAGGCGCATGTGTTCCCCATCGTAGTTGGGTTACACGTGCAGCTAGTCTTGCAACATCATGCTGTTTTAAATATTTTAAAGTTTTCTTTCATATTTTTCTTTGATTTATGGAGTGGGGCGTAGAGAAAATACTTCAATTTATTGAAGATTATCGTCTTGAAGTTGTTTTATGGCAATCTTCCCACAAATTATATAAAAACCGGGAAGCACGACTCGATGCTATTCACGAAATAGGGGGAAAATATCAAATGGATACGAAATCTATTTTAAATAAAATTAAAGGATTGAGGTCATATTTTCAGCCACAGTATACAACTCTCTTCGTGTCGGCATGCTCTGCAATATGTCCTCCACGTGTGAATACGAAGGGGCAAGTTGCATGCCTCATGCGGCTGTTTCGCCTTGAGGCATGCGTCTTTCTGCATACAACGTTGCATGCAGAACGGCACCTTCTAAACGTAGCCTAAAAGTACCAAAGAGCCGAAAGTGATTCCCTAACGGCAATTTATCCATCGTTATCATAATATCATACTTCCATTATATTAATATTTTAGAATATCTTATTTCACATAAAAATTCATATTTATTAATATCATGCACCATTTGAAATGAACATTGATCAATCTTCAAAATGTTTATTCTAAAATGCAAATTTTTGTTATTTAGAATATAAGAAGGAAGAAGAAATAATAAGAGTTGCAGGAACACAGGTAACATTATTTATGTTTTATAAAAAGCAAACTTTAAATTTAAAACCATAACCTACTTTGATTTCAGAAGAGAGTTTACATGGAGACTGATGAATTTCAGAAAGAGATTATTAAAGGCCAATTATTTGAAACATTTAATACAATTTTTAAGAAAGCAAATCTTCGGTAAGTGAAAAATTAAATGCCATAAAAATAAATACTTTGGAATATCCTTTTGGATAATGTTTTATATATCATATATATCATTAATCAAACGTGGCTGGCTGGTTGTTCCTTTTTAGATTGAACTACTGTACCAATTTCTATCTTTATAAAGGTCTAATTTTTGAATGTCTGTGACAGCCAAAACTATTTTTGTTATTAATAATTTAAAAATTAAAAAATAAAAATTACATAGAAATTGTAGTTCGTCTAAAAAGACAGAATTCGCGGATGGCTGTAAAGTAATAATGGAGGCCATTTTACGATTCCTTCTTGGATTCCCTATACGAGTTTGGAGGTATTTTTCGTCGTTATATACAATATTAAGATTAAATCACAAGATTATATTTCCGCTCATTTATATCAGCCGCTAATTTCAAGTAATCTAATTTCAAGTAATATTCGATATTAATTCTGTAAGCATATTATCAATATTTCTTATAGATTAGGATTCGTTTCGGAATTTTTTTTTGGTCAACAGATGACGCCACTTTCCACTCAGTAACAGTACTAAGTGGCGGGGCGAAACAAGCTCTTCCACAGGTTGCCCACCCCTGCGGAAGGGTCAGCCGGATTTTGGAGGACGGGGATCGACCCCATGATAAATATTTTCAAGGGGTGGGACCCGAGACTCGAACCCGGGCCTCAGAGTGGAAAGCCAAAGCGTTTCCATGCGGCCAATCCGGCCGACCGTTTCGAAATATTTATACATCTTTCTGGATAATTATAATTTAATAATTTAGATAGTTTAATAACATTTATGTTAGGAATTTCAGTATTGTATGCGTAATACGAGTAGAATGATTTATTATAGAATTCACATATTCTGTGAGAAGACGGAGAATGAAAATCAATATCACTGTATTATTTGACTGATAACATTTATTTCTATATATACTAAATCAATATTTCTGTAATATTATTGTGATATGGGTCCGATAACAAGTTACAGATTTGTGAAGGAATACTCTGGTGTACATGGATCATTCTACTACGCATATAATATAAAAATTTTTCATCTTAAAATATTATTAATTTTTCCAAATTATTAAACTAGCGTATAAGTTCCAAAATGGAACAAAAATTTTCGAATATTTCAGGAATATTTAGAAAATAACACATAAGTCTATATAATTAATTATATAAATAAATTTACATTAAATGAATAATTTAAGATTGATTTTAACTGTTTCTCTGAAGTTTTCCAATTACTGTTTCTGTGAACATCACAAATACGTTATCAATTATGATGAAATTAACTAATATTATATTTCTTTGATATTAAAATGAAAAGTCGATTAAATTTAAAATAAAATAATTTTTAAAAAGCTATTTTCTTCTTTTTTAAATGTTAAAAATATAAAAATGAGCTGTAATGCTTATTAAAAATAAACAATGTACAATACCTTTAAAACTAAAATAATTTGAGTAACATTAAAATGCTCAATATCAGATTTTGACCTGTACTATATTTTGGTATAAAATATTTTGGATAATAAAGTATAACATAGCAAATTCGGTTGAAATCGAAATAATTTTCAGGTTTTAAACATTTATGTAAAATTTATGCATTCGTACTAACTTTTTGTTAATAGATGACACCACTTCTCGGTGGTATAAAATTCACATATTCAATGATCAATGATAATCAAGGATAAAGCAGCCTTGATGATCATTGATCATTGAACCCTTGATTAGTAAGTCGCAGGAAGAATTGTGGCACTTCCAAAAACTTTGTGGAGGGATGTGTTAGATGAGAGGTGATAGGGATGAAGGGCCGGATATGAGTAAAAATATTCTAAACGCCAGTAACTGGAATCTCTATGTAAAAAGAAGAACGTTTTCACTGCCATTTTAGCAAATCATATTCATATATTTTTCTTTTTTTTTTACACCGCCATCGAATAGAAAGTTGCTAAGCAACCGGTTATTCCAACGGGTCACTTACACCTGCAGTGAAGTTGGCCGTCAGGATGGACTTAAGGATGGAGGACGTAAGCTTAAGGAACGATCTCAGATCCATCTTAAAAATGTCTAGAGCTGTTCGACCTACTTCCCAATAGGTGCACAAATGACTGGGCAGGACGGCTTACTGCAGGAACAATATCTGCATCAATTTTGCAACCGACCCGATAAGTTAATGGTGTCTGGGAGTTATTAAGTGATTCCAGTGTCGCGATGATATTCATGCCAAAACGCTCCAGAACTGCGCTTGAGAGTGTGCAAACGTGAGAAGGTGTCCCGTGTGTCACGGGTGAAACAGGTTTGGATGGTTCTGGACTTACCTGGATTGTTATTCTTTGGATGATTCGTGGGCGTCGAAACAGGATTAATGCAGGGCATTGTTTGGCTTTTATTAAAGTGGACTGCAACGTCGGTTAAGCCCGGCAGGAGCTATCTGGGTCTCTCAAAAGCTCTCCCAAGTAGTGAAATTCATTCATTGGGACAGACGAGTATTGTTGCATTCATCAATCATCACGGCCGCTGATCTGCGTTCCATCATTCAGTCGCCCAGTCTCTTCCGGTTACAGAGTAAGAATTAACCTGTTATATGCTCTGCTGAGATACGAATCTTCTAAAAAAGTCCGAAATCCCAAGATGGTCTAGTGTTCAGTAAGGATGAATGGCCGAGAGATAAAAGCATTAACAGTAGCAATCCGCATAATGGTCGGCATCAACCAAATAAGTTCTCATACGATCGTGGGGAGTCTTATGTTTCTCCATGGAAGGTATGTAAGGATCCAGCAGCGTATGTAGAAAGTGACAAGGTCTCATCATTCGATAATCCCTCTTCTGATACACGTGTGAGGTTCGGGCGGATAACCGATATAAAAAAATGTGAATCGATAAATTTTAGGGTATTTTGAATAAGATTCGCGAGTAAATGACGAAGAGATCCAGGATAGGAGAATTGATCTGGATACGCATATAAAATAAATAATATTTATTTATTTAAAGTAAACAGGAAATAAAACATAATATTAACATATTTCATTCGAGAGAACTATTTGACACGTGAGATGATACCTGGGAGAGATAGAGAAAAAGAAATATACTTCAATCCTTCATTATTCTTTGTTTTCATTCCTTAGTCCTCGTGGGACCTCTGTCAATGGGACGGGACACGGCATCATCCTTCTCTGCTACATTTCCCCATCTTCCGTTTCGAGTTTCAGGGCAGATTGACTTACCTGTGTTAGTCTAACTCTCTCTCGGATAAAACTTACAGATCTTTTCTTTCCCTTTTTCTCGGGGAAAGATAGCGTCTTGTGTTTTACTTTTTTTATTATTTTTTTTGTTTGTTTAAATTTGAAGATACCTGCACGTAACGCTACTCTATGTTTGATGATATATTTTCTATCATTTATTATTCTTTTTTTATGTTGTGCAAAACAAGATTCTCAGAGCCAGGTAGTACGATATTTTAATCGTTTGTTTTACGATGAAGGTATCAAACCGTCCAAATTCCTTTCGTAATTTTCGATGAGGTGGAGGAGTGGCACCTTGTATCCATCCCGAAGTTTGGGTCTCCATAGATGTAAGAAACTCCATGGACTTTACCAGATTGATATTTAGTCACGGCAAAATGCTTGAACTACCCATCGGAAGGTTTTAATTGATTGGCCACATGGAAACGCTTCTGTTTCTCCCTCTCGAGGACCAGACTCAGAATCTTGGATCTCAACCTTTGAAAATATTTATCATGGAAACCGGGCCCAGCTCGGCTATCCCTCTCTTCCGCAATCCGGCTGACCTTTCGCAGGAGTGGACAGCCTGTGGAAGGAGTTGTTTAGCCCTTCAGTTAATATTTTAATTGAATAGAAACTGGTGTCATCTGTTGAGAGAAAAAAGAACCATCCGGCCGATTCATGCACTCGGTCGATATCGTCCTATGCTACTGTTGTTTTTGCTTCTTTCTATTGCGGCTGTACGTACGATGCATCAAACTCGAAAACGAATGGTTTCCGATCGTTTTAGAAAACAGCAGAGAAAAGTATGCCTTTCCATGAGTGCTCTTAGCTGCCGTAGGAACGAAATTTATCTGAGATCTAACTGCTGTTAACGTTGTGAATACATTGCAAAGAATATATTTGTAGCAGTGCTCCGCCGTCTGTCAGCTATTAGCTATACGGAGTCATACCTCAGAGCACTCCAGTATAGAGGCTCTACATTTTTGATTTTCGCTGTATTGTACATTGTATATTTTTGGTCAACAAATGACGCCACTTTCCATTCTAATAGAACACTAAGTAACGGGGAATCAAGTCCTTCCACAGGCTATCTATTCCTGCGGAGGGATCAACCGGATTATGAGGACTGGCATCGACGGTCGGGCCCGGACCACATGATAAATATTTTCAAGGGTTGGGACACGAGACTCGAACCCGGGTCCTCCAGAATGGAAATTGTGGATTGTATTTCTGATCTTTCGAGATCAGTTGTTTTCGTCGGTAAAGGTCGCCTATTTGGCTATTTTCCGGTTGCTTAGCAATACCATGCGCGAGTGGTAAAAGGAGAAGGAGAATTTTCCTGATCGCTCGAGTTGACTAGCTATGCCCCCTTCGTTTTGTGAGAAATGATGGAAACCTTCCCACATGGCAATGATTAAAGCCGAGTTACATCTCACAGATCCGTTCCCTGTGGTATCTAACGGTGAACCAAGATTGAGCTCTTTAGGGCAGAATTCACGGAATTAAATGATCCTGTGGAACTTGGCGATTACCCAGATCCGCTAGAATAATTCTAAAAGGTGAATGAATCTGTGAAGAAAATACTTTAATTTGCAATCCTTATCTATATTATTTTTCAGAAATTTGAAGTCTTTCATAAAATAGATGAAATATTTTTCAATGCTATAGCAGATAAAGCTATCACATTTACTATGACACAGGAAACGTCGTACCCCACAGTATATATTTTTATTATATGACATTCTGATGATTACTCATCATGAAATTGCTATAGATTTTTTCAAAATTGAACAATTTTAAAACAATTTCCAGTATCATTATAATGGAACCTGTTTTGAAATGGGAAATATTTCCATCTTAGTCCTCTAAGCAGACCGAACTATGGTTGGTTTACTAGCTGCCAGTGGCGACTCGTGACTCGAATCGTGGTGGTGCTGCACCTTTTGAAATATGCACGAACGTTGTAAATACAGTGTATACGTATTTGAATAAAATATTTTATTCAAATACGTATTGCAAAATTATGATAAAAATTAAAAAAAAAATTAAAAAGAAAAAAATATTGTTTATTTTCGATAAAATTATACAGTTTAGTATAATTCAAAATGCTATGTCTTTAATTGAAATGTCCAAATATTTAAAGCGACGTTAGCAAACACGATAAGCATTATGAATACGATACTACTTGCGCAACCTGCAGTGGAACCGGGCGACAGACAATGCCGCATTACGCTAATAGCTGGCATCCACACATATCACTATGACGCGATGCATATGCTTGCGCCAGAATGCTCAAATAGCAATACGGCATTGTGATAAACACAGTGCCGCTAGCGTCATTCGTTTCCCTAAATGCTAGAATATAGATTTTTATTATTTTTATGCAAAATAAGACAATTGTATAGGGTTATTGAAGATAAAATTAAATATTATATGTAAATATAAATTAATAAATATATTTGTATATCGAGAAAAATTAGGGATGCTGCATTTCCGCAGTGCCTGTGCACGAGCCGCCCCTGTCTGCTATCTTTAAGTGAATGCCACACATGTCAGTTTTAGCTTGTAACCGTGTGACAGCTAGAAATTAAATTTAAGC